>LOJH01007951.1:5841-17741 GCA_001685095.1 Ellobius talpinus | reverse complement strand
GATCTAAAGATTTTATGTCACCTAGCATTTGACCAACAGACTTCTCTGACTGTTCAAACTGTAGCATCTGGAGATACGTCTTCCCCATATGCCCAGTCATGAAAAGCGCCATTCCCTCATGGTTGGTGAGAGAGCTGGAGAGATGGCCTGGTGGTTGAGAGGTCATGTTGCTCTTGCCGAGGACCCAAGTGTGAATCTCCAGTTCCAGGGGATCTGATGCCCTCTTCTGACCCTACTTTAGCACCAAGCACACATATGGTACACAGACATGTGCAGGCAAAACATTCAATACCCATAAAATAAAATTTTAAAAATCTGAAAAGAACAAAAGTTAAAAAAAAGAATAGTTAATCCTTGGTAGGAAAGAAATGGGACTAAATAATTCTCATGGAGATGCACGCACTGCCTTCCCTCTGCCTCTTCGAGTGTCTAAATCACAAGAATTCAAAGCGTAGCCTAGGAACCGTCTCCATTGCAATCACCTGGGTGCTTGTTAAAGTTGTGGGTTTCTGGGCACCAGCTCTGCCAGGCCGTCTCTTCTGGTGGGTCACAGGGTTCTGCATTTGAAATAAGTCCCTTTGATTCTAACCTACCCTGAAGTTTGACAACCGGTGACGACCGGAGGGGAGATGGTCTGTGGGAGAAGAGAAACCTTCCATTTAGTGGCCAGCTCTCCACGCCAGCAGGTCCTGAACCAGAAGACAGTGGTGCGCAGCGCACCTCACACTTAACCCTTGCATCTGATGCAGCGGCAACTGCCCACAGTCACCTGCGCTTTAGCGGCAGGAAGGCAGAGGCTCAGGGTGGCTGCTGAACTCCCCAATGTCACACAGCCTTTAAAGGGATTTTTCTTCTACAATGAACACTTCATTCATTTCCATTTATAATTCGAACTGGGAATTCAGATTTAACATCATTGTCTGCGAGCTTCTTATTCACGCCAGGAAGGTTCCACCTCGAGCTCCACATGGCTCCCTCATGCTCTGTCTGGATGAACCTTTATGAGCCAGCTGTCTGCCAGTCTCATAGGGACCCTCTGCCTCACAGTTTTACCTGGGAATACTTGAGTCCTCAGGGATGGCAGCGTGCATTGCAGTCAGGTGCAGCATCTATGTTTCTGTCTATTCTTTATACAGCTTTGCAGTGAGCCTTGGGTACCACTCTCACTTCCCACGGAATGCTCTCTTCAGCTCACGCATCAGCCAGACCTGAAGGCAATGAAATAAAAACTAAAACTATAACTATAACCTTCTGACCACAAACAACTGTAGTGATATTCCATTTGTATTTTAATAGATAAAGCTTGCCTGAAGATCAGAGAGTAAACCAGCCACACTGGTCAGCCTTACAGAGCAGGCAGTGGTGACACACACCCTTAATCCCACTAGCCACACTAGTCTGCCATAGAAACCGGGCTGTAGTGGTGCATGCCTTTAATTCCAGCCCTAGAGAGGATTATAAAATGGGAGGAGACAGCTTTCACACACAGTCTCATTCTGAGAATTCAGGAGCAGGATCGCCATTTCAGACTGAGGAAGAAGTAAGAGCCAGGGCCTGGCTGCTTTGCTTTGGAGATTCAGGTTGAACTCTGCTTTCTGTGTTTTGAATTAATCATGCTATAAACAATTTTAATTTTCTTTGGCTGCCATGTTATTGTGTTTGCTCAGCAGCTCCTTGGGAGCCGATTTATCTGTAGCTCCACAGTCAGGGCTGGGAAATGCCTTACTTGCTCTTGGGCTTCAATAATGTTCCAGAACACGGCTTCCTTTTTGCAGAACTCCAAGCTTGGGAAGAAGCCTGGCTCTTTCCAGAACTCTTCAGATCTTGGTTCTAGCTGCTGACCCTGGTACTAAGGTGGGAAGTTCTTCTGTATATATATTGCTTTAATTGGATAATGAATAAAGCTGTTTTGGCCAATGGCTTAGCAGGGCAGGAAATCCAAACAGATATATATATAGAGAAAGAGAGAGTAGGCAAAGTCAAGGAGATGCCATGTAGCTGACAAAGGAGACAGACACAGGAACGTTACTGGTAGGCCACAGCCTCGTGGTGATACACAGATTAATAGAAATGGGTTAATTCAAGATGTAAGAGCTAGCTAGGAATATGCCTGAGTCATTGGCCAAGTAGGGTTGTAAATAATACAGTTTCTGTGTGGTTATCCGTGTCTGGGTGGCCAGGAAACAAAGGAGCAGCCTCCGTTTCTGTAGTACTCATTTAAGGAAAACCTCCTGTGGGTTTATTACAGACATCAGGTAAGAACTTCTCCAACTTGAAAGGTTATTAAGACATCAATGTGTGTGTGTGTGTGTGTGTGTGTGTGTGTGTGTGTGTGGTTATTCTGAGAGCTACACTAGGTGCCAACCCTCGCTGAACATTTAGATAGAAATGTAGGCTGGTTTATGTATTACAGGTTTGCACGCAAGGCTTGGAACTTTGAAACTGATTCCTTGTACTTTGATTACATGTCCATTCAGACTTGAAAAGGGATTAAGTTGTAAGGAGCCACACCCTCCCGTGGGCTGGCTGTAGCTCTATCCATCTGCAATGATGTTTAATGGTCATGTGAGAAAATACTGCCCGAGGTCCTCAAATGACACTTGGGTTTTATTAGCACTCTAGAAATCACAGAGGGCAGGGCGAGTTACTGATTGACAGTAATGTAGAGAGTGGAGGTGAGCCCTCTTCCTGCCAAGAAAGAAACCAATGTCCAAAGCACTGCGATGCCCACCCCAATAGGGGTAGTGTCACCCTCACAGAGGGGTCAGTACCCAGACTGCTCCAGAGGGACCGAATGTGGCATTCAAGAGATCAGTTGGGGAAGCTGAGGCAAGAGAACACACATAATGAAGACAGTCTAGCAAAGATCTCCAAGGCAACAGATGGTCTTTTCCCTACCATCCTAAGTCTTCTGTGGTCCCTACCCCCTCACCCAGGGACTGTGGAAACCTTCAGGCTTTGGGACTTTGGAACTGAACAGTATAACCAACTGTCCATTGTGAGCAAAGCAGCAAACTTAGTACAACTTTGGAAGAAAGATTAACGGGGTAGCTTTGACGGCTGAGGACCTCGGTGGCAGATGGGCAGAGAAGAAGAGCAATGCCTGCCATTTGCACTGCAGGCTTCTATGCTCTTCACGCTGCTGAGCAGCAGGCTTGCTGGCCTAACTGAAGGGCTTTGTTCTCATCTCCTGATGATGACACTGAGGCCTCGAGGAGTGAGCATCCTCATCCCAAGCCGCGCAGCTGAAGACGTGATAGAGTCAGAGTCCTAGTTCCAAACTTAAGAGACTGACTCTATGCAGCCTTAGCCCCTCTGCCATGTTGGCCATTTAACCTTAAGATACTGTATATGTGAAGAGAGAGGTGTGCCCAGGGGTACAGGGACAACTGAGAGTAAACACTGCCCGGTTTGAACATGATTCTTACTAATCATGAGACCTTGGTCAGAGAACTGAAGGATCCTCTCTGTGTTAGTAACCAAATAGGATGCTGCTAATATTAGACTGGGATAAAGGTGGGAACACCCAGCAATCAGATTCTAGTCAGTCACATAGTAGATGATGAGTTAGCGTTGATTCCCTCCCCGTCTGTCTGTCTGCTGCTTCCCTCCCCTGTCTGTCTGTCTGTCTGCTGCTTCTCTCCCTGTCTTTCTACTCCTTCCCTCCCTCCCTCCCTGTCTGTCTGCTGTTTCCCTCCCCTGTCTGTCTGCTGCTTCCCTCCCCTGCCTGCCTGCCTGTCTGTATATCTGTCTGTCTGTCTGCTGTTTTCCTCCCTGTCTGTCTGTCTTCTGCTTCTCTCCCTATCTGCTGCTTCTCTCCCTGTCTGTCTGTCTGCTGCGTTCCTCCCTTGTCTGTCTGGCTGCTACTTTTCAACTGGGAAATGGGTGGAGTTCATGTGTTAAAGAAGTGTAAGCCCAGAGTGGTTTGTGAAACAAAGCTCCTGGGCAGGGGTGGTGGGAGTGCAGAGCAGGGTGAGCAATACACCCTATGAGGAATCAAAAGTCCAACCCCACATGCAAGGGGTAGGCGTGGAGGGCTTTTACAGCAACATCAACACTGCAGGGGAGTTGGGAGAAGCCTGGTGTCCATCACTAGGGAATAAGAGTATTATGTGGGTATCTGTTGTGGACTACAATGCAGGACTTAGGAAATATACGCGTTTATAATATATATGTACAGCAAGGATAGAGTGTAAAACAGTTTGGAGCATCAAAGACACATTAAGATTCAGGGAACAATCCATACATCCATTTCCTGTCAATAAACGATACCTGCACACTCAAAAACTATGTCGCCTATTTTGTAGTGATGTCCATTTATACTATCTGCATCTAGCTTCAGTTTTGCTGCTGTGACAAAACATCCTGACATAAAGCAGCTTAGGGCTGATGGGGGCTCATTCAAGTTCACCATTCCAGCTCACCATTCCAGGTTGCAGCCCATCATTTAGGATAGGCAAGATAGGAACTGTAAGAAGCTAGTCATGGCACATCCATGCTCAAGAGCAGAGAGAAATAAATTCATACATGCTCGCCCGCTTATGGTCAATTCAACTTCTACACACACACACACACATACACACACACACACACACACACACACACTCAGGACCCACTGCCTAGGGGATGGTACCACTCATAATGACTAGATCTTTCTACATCAATTCACTTAAGTCAATGCCCCACAGAACGCCCACAGACATGCCTACAGGCACGCCCATAGGCCAGCTCAATATAGACAGTCTCTCACTGAGACTCTTTTTGGGTGATTCTAGGTTGTACAAAGTTGGCAATTAAAGCTAACTGTAATGATAGTTATGTAAATAATGCCCCCGAAGTTGTCCACATCCAAACACCCAGAACCTATGAATACGTCCAGAAAAGAGCCCACTAAAACTGCAAGTAGAAATAAGGTTATAAATTAGCTGGCCCTGAGATGTGTGCTCTCCTATAAATGTGGGTGGTCCCAGTGCAAGGAACACAAACTAGAACCTCATAAAACAAAGGGAGGTAAGAGAGAAAATGTAGTAGTGATGTCAGCAGAGACTGGATGGTCCTTTGTGGCCCCAAGAGGAAAGGAAGCCAGGAGATAAAGGATGCAGGAATGATGTGGGATTCCCCTCTGTATGCTGTGATTACCATTAATGAATAAAGAAGGCTGGCTTGAGCCTATAGCAGAGCAGAACACAGTTAGGCAGGGAAAACTAAACTGAATGCTGGGAGGAAGAAGGCAGAGTTAGGGAGAAGCCACAGACCCCCTGCTGGAGACAGACTTTAACTTTGCTTAACTTTGTTGTAAGCCACAACCTTGTGGTGATGCACAGATTAATGGAGATGTGTTAACTTAAGATGTAAAAGCTAGCAAATAAGAAGCTAGAGCTAATGGGCCAAGCAGTGATTTAAATGATACAGTTTCTGTGTGATTATTTCCGGTCAGAGCAGCTGAGCAGTTGGGAAACAAACCAGCAGCCTTCTTACAACAACACAGGAAACTTCCAGAAACTAGATAAGGCAATTTAGACTCTGCTCTGGAGCCTTGCCAGTCATGCCACCAAGCTTGCTTTGGGGGAAAGAATCTTGACGCCCATTTTATAAAAGATTTTCTTGAAAAATACCACCTTTTAGGTGGTAATGGTGTCCTCATACAAAAACCAGATAAAGGCTGTACAAACAAAACTCTAAACGAGGGCCAGAAAGATAGCACAGGAGTAAGTGCTCGCTTTATACATCTAACAATGTGTTCTATCTCCAGGAACCATGGTAGAAGCAGAGAACCAATTCCCCAAAGTTGTCCTGGCCCCCACATGCACACATGGGCACATGCCTGCATTTATGCTACACACACACACACACACACACCACAGCACAATAATAATAATGATGATGATAAATTTTAAAAGAAAATCACCAACCAATATCTCTCATGAATTTAGGCACAAAATTCCTTCAGGATGTGTCAGGAAATCAGGTCCACCAGTGTACAGTGTGGCTCACACATCAGGGCTAAGTGGGATTTACCACATTATATAAAGGTAGTTCAATACTAGAAAATGAAACAACATAATTTATCATAGCAATGGACTGAGGAAGGAAAATTATATGTTGAGAACAATGGATACAGAACAACCACAGAAATCTAATTCCCATTCAAGATAAAACTGTGTCAGAGACCTAGGAATAGAGAGCATCCTCAACATGACAAAGAATCTCTACACCTAAATTCAAAATATGCCACCAAAACAAATATCATGTGAAAGACTGGATGTTTCTTTCCTCAATGAACAAGGCAAACATGCACATTCTTGCTATTCTTATTCAACATGGTGCCGAGAAGAAACAGTGTACTTAGTGGGCCTTCCCAGGTTTCCCACTGGGAAGCCTCCAGCTCCCCTCAAGATGAGTAAGAACCTCTGAGACAGCACTGTGGTACAGTCTCAGGTCCCCGAGCTGTCTAAACAGCAGGATATCCACCTGGGGTCCCTTCCATTGGCCTTGCTCACAAGCTTTAATATTTTTAATAGAGCATTTCCCCTTAGCATTGATTATTGGATTCAAACCTTCACAGCAGCCCTTTGTTCTTTTGAAGCTAAAGAGCTCCCCAAGTTACCATCAATCCATTCTAAGCTAAGAGAAAAGAATCCGATGGCGAGCTGTCCCTCACCACCCTCCATCAGAACCAGAGCTTGCCTTTTCTGGCTCTCCACAAATCACACAAGGCTTTCTTCTTCGTTGGCTCCTCACATCAGACCCTCTCCTTTCACCTCGGTGCCTTTGCTGGGCACCTCCTGTGGCAGAATTAATTGCTCCCTGTTCTGAATCCCCACAGCACTTCATAGGTGTGCCTCCCACCATGCGTGCGTGGCACTCTCTATTAAAGCTCCCGTTCAGTGCTCTCTCTACCGGGCTAGACCTGAAGGGCTCACACAGCGCTTCGTTCGGCATCACCTTCTCTCCAGCATCTCCGTGGGCTGTGATGCAGCGGAGCCCAAGAGCAGTTTAGGGGCAGCCCAGTTTGGAAGCAGAGATCATTGGCACAGAGAAGGGAGCTGGAGACTTGGAGCCGTAGTGGGAACACTGGAGAGATAGAGAAAACTTAGTCAAAAGACCCCCATCGAGGACACACAGCTAGCTAGTAACAGCACCGGTCTTTGACACAGATCATTTGCTTTTTATTTGTATAAACACACTTTCTGCTGATGTCCCTGCCCTGTGGCTCTGGAGGGACCACACCCCCAGAAAGCAGCAGAGGGCTTAATTCATTCCTCTCCATGGAAGTTAAAGGGAAAGAGCCAGCCTTGTTCCTGCTGTGCAGAGACTAGGCACAAAACCAGAAAAATCACTCCAGACTCTAAAGAGTCTCAGAAAACAGGATGCAAACCACAGAGCCCAGCCTATCGCAAGTTCAACAAAGTTTTTGCACGTTGAACTCTGAACTTTGAGAAGTCTAAAATCTTTAGCGATTGCTTATTGCCCGCAGGATAGACGCAGTTAGTCCTGTGCCTTCTGGGCATGCCCTTAGCTGCAATCCTCATTGAAGTTGCTGGGCTGCTGCTTTCAAAAATGCTCAAATTCCTTCACTCAAGTGTTCTCAGCACTTATGTTGATAGGGAATACTTCAAAGGGTACATCTTTACTTTATCAAATCTGATCTAATTTTGCAGATGGAATCAAAGAGGTTCATTTTGAGTCCAGTCAAGTTTGCCAACCAACCCGGAGAGGAAGCATCAATGCCTTGTATTCTGGGTAATTAACCTAAATAGACAGACTTGGAAGACACTGGGGTCTTCAGCCACTCTGTCCCAGAGACCCCTGGGTGGAAGCAGAGGTGTCCCTTTGAATTGAAGACTTGGACAAAAGAAGGAGGGAGAGCTGATACCCTTGAGACCCAGGGCAGCTGGCCCTTCTCCCCAGCAGTGAGGACAAGATGGGTGTTCCAGGGGGGCCTTATGAGGATGTAAAACACAAGGAGCCTCCATGTGCCCGATGGTCTTTGGAGAGGGTGCTGTGTGGCAGAAGGGAGAGCCCCAGATGTCGGCAGCCAAGGCCCCAAGTATTAACCTTTACCCGGAGCTAGAGGAACAATTAGGTACTTCTTCTCCCAACCTAGCAGTTTTCATACAGCCCAAAACTGGATATCAGTGTTAATTCGCCTCTGATATTGTCGTTTGAAGCTGGATCTAGGCTTGGATTCAGCTCCCTAGCCAGACGGTAATTTCCAGCTGAGCTATTATAATTGTTACAGTAAAATGTCTGTCTGCATACAACGCACCAGGCTGAGGAGGGGGAAAACCATTGATTTTGGTGTTCTGAAAAGTTCTCTGTGGCTCAGAAAAGAGAAGGTCCTAGCTGGGTTCGCTTTATCATAGATGTCTATCTATCTGTAAAGAGATAAGCACACAGGGGCAGCTCTTACTAAAGGCTGGTGTGTGTGTGTGGGTGTGTGTGTGTGTGTGTGTTGCAGGTTGGAAATTCCTCCCTTCGTGTCCTCAGCTCTGGGGTCCCCTTTTAAAAGCCATCAAAAACTTCCCCTACAAGCTGCCTCCACCTCCCTTGGCTTTGGATACCTTCACAGGGAGTTAACACGTATACCAGCCTTGGGGAGGTCGGGGGCAAGGAGAGCTGAGCTTTTGTGTGAGGTCCATGCAAATATGGCATTGGGAAGGCTGAGTGGCCCAGATCTTGCCATCAAGTGACAAGAACTTCACTCTTTCTCCGGGAGAGGGAAAGTTGGCCAGGCCTGTGGGGGTGGAGACCTTCCCTCAATTGCTTTGCCTGGCACCCCTTGGCTGCAAGCTCACCCACCTGCCTTTCCTTGCAATGCTTCTCTGCTAAGTCCTTGCAGCGCTTGGGTCTTGGAACCCCAAGATGACGAGGGAATGAGAAAAAGACAGACACACAGACAAAAGAGCTGGGATCTGGTGAGCTGTGCTCACGGCAGCACATGGAAGCTCAGTGTGTTTGTTACACGTAGCTGTACAAGAAGGGAGGCCAAGACAATATCGATAGGCCGTCTCTGTAGTGGAGCCATCTTCAGACCATAAACATCCTTGGAGAGAACACTATGGTAGAGGTTTTCCTGCACACACCATCAACATCCACACACAGAACAGAAGGAAGGCCTTGCCATTTCCCCTGGGTCTCAGGCATTGGTGTCCTTAACATGGCTGTGCCTATGTCAATAACACACGTTCCCTCAGGGCTCTACTTGTCCCTGTGCTTCTCTGCCAGCACCTGAGGACCTATTGGGCCCTGCAGAGCTAGGCAGGATCTCCCTGTGCTGGTTAGCGGATTGGGCTCCTGTAGTTACCAGCAATTAGGAACATGGCCTGGAGCATTCTAGGCTTTTCTGTATTTCCTCCTCAGCCCCTCAAGCTGGTTTTCTGGAGTGGGGCAGCCACACAGGCCACGCACACATGTGGAAAGAGGAGGGGGGTCACTGCTCCTGCTGTTTTGAAATCCCCAACCACTGTTTTGTTTTTAAACAGTAGCTGCAACTCATTTTCAAACCACATAACCAGTTCTGCCTCCCACAAGAAGCCATGATCCTTTCCAGACTCCTTCCTCCCAGAAACCTTCACAGATACTTGATCCCTCTGTGAAGAAGTCTTCATGGACACTGCTCCCTCCGTGTGGAATGCACCTGCATGCCCGCTGCTGCACTCTACTCACCCCTTCCACTCAGCTGGTTGTCACTTCTTCCAGGAAGTCCTCCCTAACTAGGTCAAGTCCCTTACCGCCAAGTCCTTGGGTCACCACGCTCCTGCCCTCTGGAGCCCTGCCTAAGGTTTCGGCTCTACATTTAGCACGTGGTTGCACACATGTGATCACCGTCTTTCTCCCTTGTTCTGGAACGCAAGTTCAAAGGGAGCAGAAGCCATGGCTGATATTTTCCCTTGTTCACCACTGTAGCCAGCAAGTGCCAGACTGAAAACATTCCCTAATTATTCACTGAGATGATTACATAACTTAAAAAGAGAACGCGCCAGACCAATGCTTCCCAAGCAGGCTCCGCAGTCAGCCTGCCTGGCTTCCTTCCTCCTTCTGCTGTAGGCTGTGTAACAAAGATAAATTTCTCAACCTTTCTGGGCTTTGCTTGTTGATCTGGTAAACGGAGATAAAGTAGGTAACTCAGAACCACAATACTCATGAGACATTCGAGACATGGCTGACCTGCAGTCAACAGCTCACTGCCCAAGGTATTGTAGGAGGCCTGTTGGGCACATGAGTTCTCAGGGCCGTGTGTTTCTTTGGGAAAAACCCAGGAATGATTGTCTTCAAGGTGACACAGTTAGCAAGGACTTCATTTGTGTAACCATGGACTATTTCCTTGGCCTTCCTAGGTTTCTGTGTTCGGATCTGTGAACAAGGATAGTCAGAGAACCCTCTCCTCAGGCAGTGTGGGGACAGACACACGAGGAGTGTGCAGTGTGTTCACAGCCACTGCCACAGTCACTCTCACTTAGGGGAAAGGATCTGGGAAGCCTCTCCTGTGAACTGGCCGGCTCCTGCGGTCCTAACAAGAATTTGCCTTATTCAGATCCCATAGAGAATCCTAGAACACACCCAAAGGATGCTGCCCCCTTGAATGAAAATGGCAACCTTGCCTCTGCCTTCAGAAACAAGGGACCCTCATCTTTCCCCAGAACAGAGAATCAGAAGACAGAAGTTCGCACAGCAGCCTCTAGAGCTGGCTCCTCCTCTCTGTCCACTTCTCCTTGGAGAAGACAAAGGCCTGGAGGGCAAAGATTAATCCTGACAGGACTGTCCATCCTCCACACATCTGGAGGGGCTACTTACTATATATAACACAGCCTAAAACAGAAATTTGCCTCCTTCCTCTGCCAATAATTTAAGGCTTCAAAGAAAAGCCTTCCAAACTCAAGACTGCTGAAGCTAACCCAGACTGCTGAACTTCAGACACCTACACGGTGAGCTGGGGTCTTCAGATGGGCGTGGAAGTGGGAAAGGGGAAGTACCCCTCGCACCCCACACAACAGGGAGCTCTGAGGGTGATGTGTGCTAGGATCTCAGGAAGGGTTTTAGTAAAGAGCATCAGTGGATCTTTTTCAAGATCCTAAAAATATTCGTCCATTTCGCTCACTTTATACAGGAGAGAGCTGGGATGTAGGGAGGTCATGCCTTCAGCGCAGGCTCCTCATCAAGCCAGCAGAGGCCCAGAACCCAGTCCTTCCCAGGCACGAGGACAGGGGAGTATCGGCTCTGGAAAGCAAGCCCATCATCAGCACATGACATGATCTTTGGAGGGAGGAAGCAAGGAGGTCTCGGGAAGATGTCCTCTTCCCGTTGTCAGGAGCCAGGAGGGGGCCCAGCTGTACAGAACCCCGTCTCAACTTCTCACCCTCAGGAGAACTGAAATACAGGAGAGAGTGGGGCCCTGGTCTCCCCACCACAGCTCGAAGACATGGACCCCCCCAGGCCCTTCTCATGAGGACCTTCTAGGGCCTGCAGCCCCCAGCTATTGGCAGTGACAACTCACGGATGGCAGCAGCTGGTTGGGGAGCCCCAATCAGGCGGTCTTGACTGCACGTGAATGGCATTCAACAACTCTCCCTAGATAGATCTCTTGACTTCGGAGTCCCAGCCAGCTGTCCATGAGGACGCTCCTAACGGGTGCAGAGCTGCTGTCAGAGGGCGCTGAAGCAAGCCACCCTCTGAGAGCTTAGGGGAAATCTCAGTCCTGCTCTTGCTTCTTCACTTCCTGCAGAGTGAAGTTCAAAGGATTAGGAGCAGGAAGGGACATCCAAGGTCATCTCAATTAACAATTGTATCTATAAACAAGGGTGCTGAAGCTCAGAACAACACCTAAAAAATAACCTGCTCAAGGTAAAAAAGAAAGAGAGAAAGAAAGAAAGAAAGAAAGAAAGAAAGAAAGAAAGAAA
>LOJH01007950.1:6211-25892 GCA_001685095.1 Ellobius talpinus | reverse complement strand
TGTAGACCAGGCTGGCCTCGAACTCACAGAGATCTGCCTGCCTCTGCCTACCGAATGCTGGGATTAAAGGTGAGTACCACCACCTCCCGGCGACCACCAAGATTTTTGAAAATCACCTTGGAGGCCAGGCAGTGTGTCTCAGGGTTGGCTTCCTATAGTGAATCCTTCTATAGGTATTCATGATGCCATAAGGGTGAAGCCCGCATTGCAATGAGGGACCAAGGATAATGGATATGCCAGGAACATAAGATGCCTGCCAAGAAAAGTTGCAGGCACCCAGTGGAGATGGCCAATACAGGACAATAAGGGGGTGGCATATGTCTACAGACTACAAGATTACTGAGAAAGGGTTTGCAATGTTTTTGAAATCTGCATCTTGAGTAGTATCTCTACTGTCTGGACTGGGTGGCAGACACGAAGCTGTGTGATTCAGTGCCTTCTCTGATAGATTTTGTTGGCTTGCTATCTTCCCTTGCTATCTTTCCGAGCCCCATTTTTAGAATGACAATACCTTTTTTTTCTGTGACATTTTATAATGGAAGCATAAAACTTTCTTTTTGAAAGAAAGTACTAAAAGGCACTAAGAGTTTTCCCTAGTGTCTCAGAGGCAACTTTGAAATCTGGACTTCTGCTCTGTGTCGACGTCATCAAAACTACAGGGACTCTTCAAGTTGGACTGGATTCTTGTTGTTTTATGGGATAGCCATGAACCTTGGAAGGAAAAGAGTAGAATGTTAAAGTTTGAGTTCCAACTATTCCTCAAAGGCTCTAGTCTTTCACTGAGCTTTCTATATAGGTGGCAGCGCTGCTTTGGAAATGTCTGGAACAGTTAGGAGATGGAACCCAACTGATGGAGGTGCCTTTCAAGGGTATGCCTCAGCTCCTGCTTTGAGCTTCCATACGGCCATGGTGTGTACGGCCTCTGCCACCTGCTCTGCCTTGCCTTCTCTGCCATGATGAACTGGGACCCTCTGAAACTGAAAGCCAACATAAACCTTTGCTCTCTTATTTATGCCATATGTATCGATGACAGTACCACAAAAGCAACCAATACACTGCTCCAGGACAAATGAAGACCCAGATATTAGAATCTATCAATCTCTGTATTTTTCCTGTTGGAACTGTCGCTCCCAAGAATAATGATGCCTAGGATAACAAATGGCTCATGGGAGATTGAGGAGACATGCTATTTATAAATCTGAAGGTTACAGGAGGTTTAATCTCAGTCAAATTCAGACCCAGCGAGAGCTGTGGGGTGAGATAGTTTTCTCTTACTGTGACAGTCTTGATGTGTCCTAACAGGCTTCTGGTCCTAGCTGCCTTGATGGGAGCAGACTACCCCTCTAAGTTAGTTTCAAAACCCTTCCAAGCATTGACATTTCTGGCACATTCACTTGCTCTTTGGCCTTTGTCTGTCTGCATTAGGGTTGCAGTTGAAATGCCAGGAAAAACAGAATAGTAATCTTTTCAGCTCGGGGATGACTCAGCTGGGTCAGCGTACCTCCACTGAAATAGGAGCAAGACATTTTTCCTCCTTTGTTTCCTAGGGGAATGGATTTTCTCGGCATGTTTTCCTGCTTCTTGGCACTTCTTACTCTTTAACTAGATGCTGTACAGAGGAAGGGTGTGAAAGCTTTGCACAGCCTTGTACTTGCATTGCTTTGGGAGTTGATGAAGCTACTTTAGCAGCATCAAGGTTGTAAAAATACGCAACCTGGTTCGTGATGGCAGATCCCTTCAAAACGTCCTGCTGTGTCACACCCACAGGTAGAGGGAGGAATGCTTCTGAGGCCAGGCTGGTAGGAATAGTTTACTTTTCAAATGATAAATCTCCATTTGCTCCTCTTTTGTGTTCATTTATGGGCAGGGTGTCAGGAAAAAAAATGAAAGAAGGAAACACATTTTAAACTCTAATTGTGTTTGTTATTATTCAGAATGTCTATGGGTGTTACTGTTTCACAAAAAATCTTGTCCTGAAACAAGCTGTACCCAGAAGCTTGGCCTATAAAGCGAGTAAAAATAAAGGTGCTTAGAATGAGTCAGATTTTGGGGTTCAGAAAATTTCATATAACTCCACAGGACTTTCCGGACTCTCCCAGGGCTCAGAAGAGCTCAGTCTAGGAACATTCATTTCATCCAAGATCTCCATTTCAGAGATCTGGTGAACTTGGTGGGTTTTATTTGAAAACACTGTGTAAGTTTGTAGCTGGATGAGGGTTAGACCTTAGCTCTCACTCTGGTCTTTCTCTCTATTATGTCCCACTGGTCCTGATCAGGAAGTTTGCAGGTCTAAGAGTTTTTTGCATATGAAAATGATTTTTGCAAAAGAAACCAAACTATCCTTGTTGCCTGGTATCAATCCGTTTGGAAAAACAAATCTTTAAGCAAGCACTGCTTTGCATAACTCAGTCATCTGCGAACATATGCATAAGAATCATCCTGCTCTTGGCTCTGCATGGAGCATGCAGCATGTCAAGCATGTCTAGCTGCAGGCCAGCTTTCTCTTCTCTTTCTGGTGTTTACTTAGCCTGTGTTCCACTCTTCGAAGACACCTTTGTCTTCTTTCCCCCCACCAAGAGGAGATCCAGTTTATTTACCTTGGTGATCCACTCACATGAAATAACGTGGATAAAGTTTTCAGTGTGTTCTTCTTGAGGGAATATAGATTTTCTAAGTATCTGCAAATGAAGGGGTGTATTAACGATTTCAATTTCAGACACTATAGAAGCAATGAGGAGCAAGAGTACTTTTTAATGTTTTAAAATTTACTTATTTGTGGCGGTGGTGGAGGGAGTATGCATGCGCCACTGTATGCATGTGGAGTGTGCATGCACCACTGTATGCATGTAGAGTGTGCACTGTATGCTTGTGGAGTGTGCATGCACCACTATATGCATGTGCAGTATGCATGCACCACTGCATGAATGTGCAGTGTGCATGCACCACTGTATGCATTGTGGTGTGCATGCATTACTGCATGCATGTGCAGTGTGCATGCACCACTGAATGAATGTGGAGTATGCATGTACCACTGTATGCATGTGGAGTGTGCATGTACCACTGTATGCATGTGGACTGTGCATGCATCATTGTATGCATGTGGAGTGTGAATGCACCACTGTATGCATGTGGAGTGTGCATGCACCACTGTATGCATGTGGAGTGTGCATGCATCGCCATATGCATGTGGAGTGTGCATGCACCACTATATGCATGTGGAGTGTGTATGTACCACTGTATGCATGTGGCACTCAGAGAACAACTTGTGAGAGTCAATTGTCTTCCTCTGCCATGTGGGTTCTGGGGATTGAAGTCAAGTTCTCATATCTACAAAGCCATCTAGCTGGCCAGGGATGATAGTTTTAATTATCATTCGTTACTTTTTGCTTTATGAAATAGCTTTTAATTTATTTTAAACAAGCAGCCTTTAAGCTTAGCAGAATTTTATACTTATAGAAAAACATGAACGTAGCAGAATGCCATCAATATATCCCACTCCCAGTTTCTCTCACTACTGAAACCTCCCAGCATTTGGTGCAGGAACAGAGAGACCCACTGATGTGAAACTGCATAACGAATGAACCAATTTTAATAGATGTCAAAGTAAAATTGAGTATTTATTCAGATTTCATTAGTTTTACACAATGTCACTTTTCCCCTCTGGAGTAAGTGTAAGCATACCTTACTATAAGGCTAAATAAACACAATTAAATGTAATTTCAAAATCTCATCTAAAAAAAATCTCATCTAGACTATCAGTTCATCTGGTCATCCTCTTTCTTTAGGCTTTTAACATGCTTTTCACGCACATCAATATATTCTGAATGATTAGTCAAGTCAGCAATTGGTACTAATATGTGATGTTTATGGGATTTCATTGGTAATTATATCAAAACAATAATAGCTCATGAGTGATGGAAAATATCGGCGATTATCAGCCTCCATAGGCTCATAACCAATTATCTTCTCTCTCTGTCTCTCCCTGCTTCTTCCTACCCTTTCACTCTCGACCTCCTTCCCTCCTTCAGTTTCTCTCAGTTTTCTTAGGCTCTAGGAATACAGACATTTGAATAAATTCTATTCATGGTGTGTCCGTGAGGGTACTTCTGGGTGAACCGAGCACTTCAGACAGGAATCAAGTAAACTGTCATCTTAAAGGCTATTTACTGAATACCTTAACAGAACAGCAACAATTTATTGTTTGGTATTTAAGAATTTCATTATTATAAATGCTCTGACACATATGTCTATAGTTACAGATAATTGTTACTTGTGGTGAATTATTAGCAATGGATGCACACAAGCTAAAGACTTTGGAGAATGAGGATTTGGGAAAATTATGATTCCTACCAGATGGATAAACAACACCATTGTACCTAGAGCTTCTGAATTTTAAGTAGAGGCTAGAAACATGTAAAAGTGTCAGATTATCTGTGTAATATCTGGTTTCTCTAGAGAAAGAAAAACAATTAGGGGTGTGTGTGTGTGCTCGTGCACACGCACTTATAAAGAAGGGGGAGCTAGAGAGAGGGAGAAACACAGAATTATCCTAAATAATTGGGTCATGTGATTGTGGAGGTCAATACCACCCGACCTGCAGCTGGCTAGCTGGTAACCCAGGAGAACTAATGCTTGAGTCCCAGCCCATGTCTGCACACTGGGAATGAGACTGGCTCACCTACACGCCAGTCTAAACTCATAGTGCTAGCCATTCACAAAGTTTCCAGCTAAGTTCAAAGAACAAAGACTGAGGTGAGAGCAAACAGGCAGGCAGGCAGGAGGGGCTCCATTGTAGCCTTTTTATTACATGTATGTCTTCTGTGGATTGGCTGAGGACCACCCCCCCCACTGAAAACAGGCAAGCTGCTTTCTTGCTCTGAGTGAGACTGACTCAGAAACATTCTCACAAACACACTGCTAATGATGTTTGGCCAATGTCTGGGATTCCACAGGCCAGGAAAATTGCCATGTAAAAGCAACTATCAGAGTATTAAAATAGTTCAGCATCTAGTGAGCACCACCCCAGAATGTCCCAGTGAAGTGAGTGTTGGGACTTTAATGGTGAAACTTAACTGAGTGACTGACAGGAATAGCCCTTTCCTTGATTTAAAAATTGTAGCACTTGAATGGAAAACATGGATGAACTGAAGTACACAGTCCCAGCCACACAGGTACACTTAATACTGGATTTTGAAGTGCCATGACATACAGCACAAGTATTCACTTCCTACTTTACCAGGGCTCGCTTTCTTTCTTCCTACATCCTATATTGTCAAGGGAACAGCCCATAGCCATAATGTAAACCCTGTGTTCTACTTGTCCTGCGGCCTGGAATCACTTTGACTGCTGCCGGAAGCTCCTTCTCTTCCCGGAGTCTCACACTGATCACCTGTCAAATGGGTGTGAACTGTGATCCCTTGGACCTCTTTACAGCCACACTCCCATGGTCTACGCAAACAACATGTCCTTAAACTTGCCTACAAAGAATGTGCAGCCTGTGGAAGGTTGGTGTTGTACTTAGAAGCAGACTTTCCAGATCTAGGCAGTAGTGTGAGCAGGCCAAGAGAGGAGCCCTGCTAAGGCAGAGTTCCAAAGCAACTGCATTCTCTCTTGCAAACCAATCATCAGAGGAAGAGTAAATGAAAAGACAAATGTTCATTTGCTGAAAGATGTCTTCTACGGACACCAGGACTGTACACTTCTGAGGATGCTGAATACACACTAAGTTAGGGTCTTTTTCTAGAGTTTGCATACTTCAGAATCAGGAAGGAGTATTTTTGGAAAGATATTTTCCTTCTGTTAGAAATGGCTGTGGCCCACTAATAACGAATCCAAAATTTTTGTCTCAGTATCTCCCCTTAAAAGGATATGGTGAGTGTTGGTGCTAATGGTTGTTGGTAGGAGAAGTGGGCCATCATTAAGATTAAGGATCCAAAGTCCTCCAAGGCAAGGGGTCAGCAGGAGACTTATAGATAACGATGCCAGGAAGACCCAGATGAAAGAGTCTTGAAGGGAGCCTCCTCCTGGGAGAAATCCATCAGCAATTTCCTGATTTCCTTGAGCGTTTCTCTCACCCTTTCAATTTGCCCTCATTACTCAGCTAATCCTCACTGAGGGCTTTCCTGTGAAGAGAGTCAGTGTCAACACTCTGTTTGCACAAGAAGTTAACTCCCACTTAGGAAACAGCCAAGGGAGAAGGACCGGCCAAGCATTAACTGTTATCCCCGTGCATTCTGGGAAGCAGAGCATCTCAGCTTGCGCTAGACACAGTCTCCTTGTGCGTGAGGCTTGTCTTTCCTTGTATGACTAATATGTGAACTGTCCTTTGCTTCATGAGAGCTGAGCAGAGTGGCCTCTTCGTAGGGAACCTTCCCCATCTTTGCACCTACTTTCCTGCGACTTAGGGGATTCTCCCTCCTGCACTGGCCGCTGGAACATGTGAGCTAATTTAAAGTAATGAGCTCAGTGGGGACCTAAGAGCTTTTCCTACCTCTTCCTCACACATCTGATTGCTTCAGTTCCCACATGCTAAGGGACAACAGTGACCCTTCTCTATAGTAGTAAGTTTATCTTGTCTCTCAGTTCCAAGCTATTCTTGAACCTCTGGACTGGACTCCACCTCTCAGCTATATGACTTGCCCTCCCTTCACTGGGCTTCAAGAAAAAAAGGGCAAGAGAGGACAAGGGGCTCAGCACGTGGCTACCAGGAGAAGAGCTCAGGGAGAAGTGCCCTTCCCCCTTCCCCCTGTCAGACGAATCATCATTTTTCTGTTGCTTGTCATCTTTTCATAGGATCCCTGTAGCCACTTCCCACCCCAAACCTTCTCAGTGACCACAGACACTCGTGTCAGAAATGACATAAGCTTCGGGTGTGCGGAAGAGAAGCAAGTGAAGGCTCTAGAGCACAGAGCGCTCTCCGTGGTAATAAATTAGCTCTGAAACGCTGTGTTCTCAGGCGTACGAGAAAATGCTCCAGACATTGCAATAACTCACAGGTTTAAATCCAGTGACCTCTCAGATGTCCTCTGTTCTGAACCATTCAGCAACGGATCAGACATACCGCTGTGCCTCCTCTAGTAGGGACCTGACACCCTCTGGGTAGATGGCTCTTTCTTCAGGGTGGCATTGTTCAGGACTTTTCATTCACCGTGCCCAGTGTGCAGAGGGACATACATACTTCAAGGTTGCTCTTGGGGCTAGGGCAATAAATGCCTTGTGCTCTGGAGGAGAGTGTATGTGGTAGCAGTCAGAGATGAAGAGACACAAGAAAGAGCCCAGGGTGTGGTTAACAGACTTTCTGCCCTTTCTTTATTACGTGTAGCTTTCAAGCCCTCTACTAACGTATGTGCCCCTTTAATGCAAAGGACAGCATCTTAGATTTAAGTATCGACTCATCCAGTACACTCAGTAGTTATATATTCCAAAGAATCAATTAATTGTTGTCTTTTTGTTTTTTCAAAACAAATTCAGCAGGCATGATTAAGCCAAACTCAGATATAAAAACTGAACTCCTCCAAAAAAAATTGAACTCCTAACACTCAGCTGAGAGAGAACTTCAAGTTGCTTCTTGAGAGTTATGGATTGCTTTTCAGAACATTGATGACTCTAATGGGCGTTTTGAAGTTCATGCGGCGCTTCTCTGTCCATTACCTCAGTTAACAAATTGGCACATCACAGTTTGTTGAAGAGCGAGGATATTGTGCTCTTCCTGTTATAGGTGGGGAAAGAGAGCTCCATTGCAGCTTGCCTGAGGTGGTGTTCAACCAAACGAGAATGCAGGGCTGAAGGCAAATCCGACGCTCCTTCCATGATACAGAAGCATCTTTGCATTTTGGAAGTTGAGTTCATATTAAACTATAATTCTCTCAACAATGCCTCTTTGATCGCCTCTGATCCCTTGTCATGATAACTTAAGGCTGGTCACTTGGTGCTAAAGTTCCTTTATATCTTGGGCTAGTATTCGCATACTTAAGAAATATTAAGTTTGACTATTAGTTATTAGCAAGTCAATTTTCTAATCCCTAATAGATATCAAAGTTGAAGGCAATCTTTGCTTTAAAAATGTACCTAAGGCTAGTAGGCATCTGCTGTCTCAGTTCTTTGGGAGGTTGAAGCAGAAGGATGATTTGAACCCAGGAGTTTGAGGGCATCCTGAGCAATATAGTGGGAGCCATGTCTTCAAATGAATGAAAAAAATAGTATAAAAGCACAAAACAGAAGGATGATATATGATGAATACATATTTATAGTAGTATAATAAGAATAAACTCAGAGAAGAGACATCAAGCAGGCTTCTCCAAAGCTACTTGTATCATTTACCTTGTATATAAAAACATTGGGCTATATTTGCAAATACAAATAGTGTAAATACTTTCAGTAGATAAGTGTAAAAACTGACACATGGAGCCCAGGACATGCATTAGGGCTTACATGGTTTTTGCTCATACCATACCATAATAATGACTTTGCATTAAGCACTTATTATATACCAGAGACTATAGCATCACAAGATTTTACATACTACTAAAACTTACAAGATAATTATTCCCATTTTAGAGATGATAAAGCCAGGAGATGCTTATATTTAGTCTTTGTCCCAAGTTACACGGTTCAAACCCACATACTCTGGATTCTGAGTCTTTGCTCTTAAGAACACTGGGTACATAATCCCATTTAATCCTTGTATAAACCTTATGCAAGAGTCATTTTTATGTATTGAAGTTCAAACATGTTTATGTTCTTAACCAAGAAAAAACACAGAATTGGTAAGTTGTGGAACAGGGTTTCAAATCCTGAGTTGACTTCTCCAAATCCTATGGTTTGGTATAAAACTATCACGTCTATTAACTTCCAGATTTTTCTTAGAAAAGACCTGCGAGAATAACCTTTTTTCACTTAGAGACTAGATTCTCACATGGAAGTGCGCCTTAAAAAGCCTAGTAATGAAGTGAGGTCATGAGACAGTTTAGCCTAAATGCCATTAAGCAGAAACTTGTATGTATCAAACACAGTCAGAAGGGGATTGCGTAGATTATTGTGTAGTCCGCCAAGTGAAATTTGAAAATTGAACAGTAATAGCTTCATAAAGATTGCCTGGTTATCATAGGAAACAATTAAAAAGGAGATCTGGAATTCCAAGCAAGCCTTTGTCGCTATGTAATTGTCTAAATGCGAGCATTGGAGAAGTAATCAGCTGTGCAGCAAATAAAAGAGGGGAAAAATGAGACAGAACCGAGCGTCTGGGTTTAAATACTCCCAAAAAGACATGTGTCTCCTATCCATCAAAGCAGCTGAATTACTCATCTACTTATATAACAGACACACATCCTCCCCAATGCAGGGACTTTAGCTGGAAAAGGGCAGTAAGAGTGGCTGCTTGAAACAGCTACTAATTTAATACTGGGCTTCATGGATTGTTTCAGATAGGAATTTGAGAATGCAAACATAGAAACCCCCAAGATGGCTGACTCTACAAGGATTGGGATAGGATGGAGAGCGAGAAGTGAAATGGAGCACTGAGGGTGGGGGAGGTCTTCATTGGACAGGGGGACTAAGATTTCTAATGGCTTCTTTCTCTAAGGACCATGCAATGTGACCCTGACTAGAGGAAACAGGGATCGCCTTGATGTGGCTAGCTGGCGGGTTCAGATTCTTTCGTAACTGTGACAGTTTCTCCACCGTGGATGTCCCCACTGTTCCTTTTCATAGTTAACAGAAAACAAAACCCTGAAGTGAAAACAGAGTATCTCTGTTCATCTTCCAGATAATCTAAGAGGGAAAGAGACTGGACACCAAGTCAGTGAACTGCAGGAGAAGATAACTGTATCACACAGAGAAGGTGGTAGAGGAAGCAAATAGGAAGACGAACTTTTTGGATTAGAACAAGGAAGGAACAGACATGAAACATAGATGCTGATGAACATCTGGAGATCAAACAGTTTCAGGGCCCTCATTCATTAATTTCTCTAACGGAGGTCAAGTAATATCTGAGGCAGGAGGGATGCAATGATGAGTGAGGTGGTCATAGCCCATGCTACGTTTTGGAATGTGGTTCATTCCCTAGAAGATATGAACTGGACTTTTGGATCTTAGTGTAGTGGCATAAAGGTGGTACCTTCAAGAGGACAAGCCTGGGGGGAAGGCATTGATGCTGGCCATACCAAGTTGGTTACAACTTGTAAGAGAGTAGATTGTAAAAAAAAATAAAAAGAGTTAAACTGGTTGGGTATGATGCCTCAAATCTTCAATCTCAGCACTCAGTAGGCAGAGGCAGGCAGATCTTTATGAGTTCAAGGTCAGCCTGTTTTACCTAGGGAATTCAAAACTAGATAGGGCTGTACAGCGAGTGAGACCTTGCCTGGACAAACAAGACAAAACCAAACCAAAACAACAAAAATCACCTCAAACAAAAACAAGCAAGTCTGTCTCCTCCCTACTCTGTCTTCTTGTCTGGTCTGAAATACCCCTTGTACATGTCTTGCTGCCATGATGCCATTTGCTGTGTGGCCTCACGGATGTGCCCAATTGTCAAGTCTGTCTAGTCTTGCGCTTTCAGTATCCATAACTTAATGAACCACTTTCCCCTTACATTTTGTTGTTGCAACTGAAGTATAATAATACAACCTGCGCCTTCAGAGAACGTATTGCCTAAGGACACAGGCCACTGAGGAGGCGTGCTGCACAGTAGATGGCTGACCCAAAGTAATCTCTTTGATTTGCATTAAGACCCCACCTGCCCATATCACCGAGTTTTGACTTCTTGACTGTGGCTGCCAAGCAACTCCAGTGCCCACGGCCGTTTTCTGAGACGTGTGAGACAGCATCACGTACAGAACAATCTAGGGAGCCCCCTTTTAACTCTTTCTCCTCAGACACAGAGATGACTAGGTTTCTAGCACCTCTGCTGACACAAAAAACCTCCCATAACCATGCCAAGGTATATTTGTGGAGTAAAAGGTAAGGTGCATAGATCTGAATGAAAGGCATGTGGCTAGGGGCAGAGATGGGGGCAAAAGGATGCTATCTAATGCCTACAGTTTTGTAATTGAATGACCTTTCACACAGTTCACATATCAGATATCCTGCAAATCAAATAGTTGCATTACAATTCATTACAGTAGCAAAATTACAGTTATGAAGTAGCAACAATATAATTTTATGGCTGTGGGGCCACCACAACGTGAGGAACTGTATTAAAGATTGTAGGACTAGGAAGGTTAAGAACCATTGCTTCAAGGCTTCCTTATTAACAAAACAATAGTCTACGAACTTAGGTATATTAACAAGAAAGTCTCCCTATGGTTGGGTGTGGTCCATCTGAACAGATTCTAATTTGAGGGCTCTGTTACCATGGAGATGCCTGCAGAGTGAGGAGGTGCAAGGAGGTGATGGGCATGCAGTGCAACAGGCTTTCTGCAAAATGGAATGTAGGATACTATGTGTATTGAAAGACTGAAAGGCATCCTCCTCCCTCACCTAGTGCTTACAATGCAGATGAGATGGAGAATTTGACATTTCTGGAGATAATATGAAAACTGACAATGGTTGTTACTCTATAACACCTGTTATGCAGTAATAAAAGCAATCGCAAGAGGGGCAACGCTCCATAAATATAGCCACCTTCTTTTCATTTTAAGTGGCTAATAAAACATCATTATTAGACCAAGATTTAGAAAATAAGAAAGACCGAAGATGTAGAAAAGATGATTTCTACTTTAATATAAAATGTCTCTAAAGCTCCCTCACATTCTGCAATTTCATCATAATATAAAAACAGAACACCTGCGAAACCTAAGGATTTATTATTTCAACTTCATAACCAGACTTCAGACAAATGCAGTAACTGTACTGAGAGGTAGAATAGCATAGACCACAAAGACAAGCATCTCAGCATGGCTGGAAAGCTGTGTAATTGATGATTCTTCATACATACACATGTACATATACATATGTATCATGCACAGCATATGATACTTATGCATATACATATCCATAAATATTTGGGTGAAAATGAACCTAACATGCTAACTAGACCTGTACTGATAGGTGTTGAAAGTACGGAAAACAATGGAACCCTTAGCCAAAAGGGTCCTAAGAAGGTAGAGCCAGGAGGGAGTAAAACCTACATTAAGTGATGATTAATTCTACTCCAGTAACCCATTTTATTTTATTTTATTTAGCAAAGAAAAACTTATTAGAGGGAAACCTACTATTGCAATTTTCCAAAATCAGTGTAGTTTCCTTACTGCATTCTATTCACTTACCCTTACATTTGCGGATAAGTATAACTCATGAAATCTCAAAAATATGGAATGCACGATGATCATATGAGACGGCATGCTAGCACAGATAGGGAAAACTTCACAAGATCCCCACATCTCGATGAATAGCTACTGGCAATCAACAGTTGATGATGGACAGAGAATCAGGTTTCTCCAGGGGTGAGCCACCTGATAAACTATTCTATTTCAAGTGGTCAGCTCTAAACACACATACATAAGAGCAACACAGCAATATCAAATGGACTTGGTAGGTCATACACATATATAATATTATTGTGCTATGCATATACACATATAAATACATATATGTATACACACATAATATGCGTGCCGATAGAAACATATCACATATATTATATGCACACATACAATATATGTGATATGCATTATATAATATACAATATACATTATATATGGGTCATGAGAAAATGAACTTGAGAGGGAATGGGAGCACAAAAATAACATAAATATAGGACTCACATACAAAATCCTCAAAAAATTTAAAAATCAAATGTAAACTGTAGAACAGTAGAGAATGCTTCTATCAGCCCACTCTTTCAAGAAGTGCTGACCGAAGAATCAAATAAGAGTTTAAAAACTTGAAAACTAAAAGTAAAAGTGACTTTAGAACTGGATAATGGTGCAGTTTTCAAGGATTTTGAGGTAGGGAACTGAAGAGATGGCTCAGGGGTGAAAGGGACTCCTGGTCTTTCAGACGAGTCCAGTTTGGTTCCTAGAAACTACAAGGCTCAGAACCAACAGTAACTCCAGTTTCAGGGGTTCTGACACTCTCTTCTGAATTCTATGGGCACCACGTACACACACAATGCACACACGTATACGCAGGCAAAATATATACACATAAAAATTTAAAAATTAAAAGTTTAAAAATGATTTTTTGAGGTATATTATAGAAAAAAACTAGATATTTTGAATATATTTCTATATTTTATATAAAAAGAGAATGAGAAGAATTATGAACATTAAAGGGTTCCCTGTTAGGGTCCCAGGAAGAAATAAGAAATATTATTGAAACTGGATGAAATGTGATCCTTCTCACAAAGTGGCATAAAATGTGGCATGTCATGCCTTAATTGGAACTTTTGTTTAGCTGAGTATTTATCTGATGATATCTTCAAAGTGCAGAAGATAAGGCCAACTTTCCCCTTACTGTTTATAGTAAAATACAAGATGAAACACACATTGAGGACAGAACTGAATGTAGAAAGGAATCAGTACTAGGTGATTCAGAAAGTGCTTGGTCTACCCACAATGCACAAGATGGAGACCTGCTCTAGAGAGAACATCAAATATTTGACTACACAGTCATTCTCCAAATGTGTTAGATGAATGACTTTGAGGGCAAAACAACAAAAACAAAGGCCAGAGACTGTACATCTGTTAGGCCAGAGGCACCAACAGATTAATATTTTATGAACTAGAAGATTTTTGTCCATTCCCCCAAAAAACACTCCAAAGCAGAAAATATCCAAATACTAACTAGGCAAAACCACTAAAATACAAAAATTTATACAGTATGATCAAATGCAAATCATTTCTGAGAATGCAAGATTAGTTTAACATATAAAACATCACTCTGAACAATATAATGTAATAACATGTTTGAGGTCAAGAACACAAACAACACAATTGTTTTAATGTATCCCTAAAGTATTTGATAACATCCAATACACTTTTATTGGCAACACTCAACAAATTAGGAGTGGAAGGCAACTTTCACAATCAGACAAAGGGCAGTTTCATAGCTCATATCATAGCAGTGGAGAAAATGAAAGTTGTCCACAAAAGTCAGAAATAAGAAAAGTTGTTCTTGACAGTTCTACTTAACAGTCATTTTATGATTGAGCCAGGCAATTTTATACAAGATATAAAGCTATTTTGATTAAAATGGAAGAAGTACTTTCTATTCATAGATAATATGGTATTTTTATAGAAAATCCTAAGATCTTTAAAAAGAAACTATTAGAACTGATAATTGAGCTCAGCTAGATTGTAGGATGTAAGATGAATATACAAGAATGAACTATATTGCTCTCTACTGTCAATTAATAATCAAAAACTGAAACTAAGGAACCAATTCCATTTCTAATGGCATCAGGAATTATAAAATACTTTGGAATAAATTTGACAGAAGAACCATAAGACATGGAATGAAAACATTGTTGAAAATGATTAGAAAAGGCTACAATAAATCTAAAGGGCATTGTATACTTATGCACTGATCAACTAATTTTTCATAGTGTCAAGGCTTAAATAGTAAAGACTGACCTTTATATAAGAGCATAAGATGAACTTTTATGCAGCTTTTGTACTTCAGTGTTTAAAAAAGATGAATAAATTTGATCATAGAATTAAAGGTAAGACAAGCTAAAAAACCATTAGAGAAGAAAACAGAAATAAATCTTTATGACATGAGATTAGGCAGGATTGTCTTTAAAGATTTTTACAAACTGCTATGGAACTAAAGCAGTAAACACATGACAAACTGCACCAGATTTCTTGAAAATGAAAAGATTTTCTTTGAAATTGATTGCTTCAAATATACACCAACAATGTCAACAAATGCCATCCATGTAGTAACATGAAAGGTTTTCAAATTACATAATTACGTAGGACAGCCATACAACTTAACAATCAAAAGCCAAATAATCCATTGCTTTGTGTTGAATTGCATTCTCCAAGAGATTTTGAGACCCTAAGCTCTGGTACCTGAAAATGTGGCATTATTTATAAACAGACTATATTTTGATGTGTTAAAGATGAGATCACACTTGATTTGGAGAGATGAATTCAAAATCCATTAGTTTTATAAAAGGGGCCACAGAATCAGAAACTCAAATGATGTAGTTATATGCCAAGAAGTGCCAAAGATTGCTGTGACCATAAAAATTGACAAAGCAGGACAGGAAAAAGACAATCCTAGTATCTTCAAGGGGAGCAAGGCCCTACCAACATCATGATGTCGGATTTGTCATCTCCAGAGCAATGAGTTAACCAATGTCTTTTGTACACAGTCACTCAGTTTGTGACAATTTGTTGTGTGAGCCCTAGAAACTTTATGTATATTCTGATTCTGGGGAGAGAGGTACAGTTCTAACAGATATGTGGAAACAGCTTTGGCCATAGGGAGCTGGTAGAGACCAGAAGAGCTATGAAGCACATTTTAGCAAATGCCTAGATTGCCTTGAAGGGACAATTGGCAGAAATACAGACTAAGGATGATTCAGGTGAGAGCTTAGGAAGGAACAAGCAGAAGTCCAGAGATCACTTCTATTGTCTTAGAGAAGAGAAACATCATTAGCAAAGGAATTTGGTTGAAACATCAATATTATTATGTGGAGGCCCAAAAATGTGTGCCTATTTCCACCTTGACGAAAGGTCAGAGAGTTGGGGCTTACCACTATTCCTTCAAGGTTATTGTGTTTCTACCTCAAACAAAGGTCCCATCTAGACTTAAACCAGCGAGTTCTGCTCTCAAGGTTATTGTCAACAGGTGTGGCTAATATCCAGACCTTGCATTTCAGGAATAGAGAAGTAGAGCTGCTTCTACCTCAAACGAAAGTCTAAGGATCCAACAAAGGTTCCAGTTCCTTTAAGGAGATAGCATTGGATTCTACCCGGGGAGTGGTTTGCCTACAGAATGTGTTGGTCTAGGGTGTGAGCATGACTTATTTTGTTCTAGAAACAGAATGTTTAACTATGGATGTAACCTGCCACCTTCAACTGGTCTGTTCATTTCCTTATATCATGTTAACGCAATTTTTAAAATCTTATTTCTATTTCTTGAAGTCAGGGTATTTTAAGCAATTGGAAATTAAATTCCAGCGATTTCAGTATTCACTGGAACTCCCTCCCGGTACTGTTCTATGTTTTCTGTTTTATTATTTTCACATCTTCATGCTCTTTACTTATATTTCGGATCCCCATGCCCCTACCCTGGCAAGTGGTGTTTTTGTTGAGGCTGGTCCCCAACATTATTATAAATGTGAACCTGGTAAGACTGCAGTTAGAAATGAGGAGCATATAATTGGACATGAAAATAACTTTTCCCATATTAACAAGTGGCAGAAATCTGGACCTACAAATCCATAGCCACAGGAGCCCTACGACACAGGACAACAACGGGATATCCAGGAGAAGTCCCAGCGAAGGTCCAGTAGGGTAGCAGAAGTCAGAAGCCACCTTAAAGATCCATTGCAAAGAACACTGCAAATAAAAATGTATGGACTAAGAGGTAATACTGTGTGACTCACTGAGTCACACTACAGTTTCCACACAGAGATTTTCTTTTTCTTCTTTCTTTCCTCCTCCTCCTCCTCCTCCTCCTTCTTTTTGTTTTTAGGCTATACTTTTACATTTGCTTTGTTTTGTTTGGGAGGTCACAAGGGCAGAGGGCAGAGCCAAGGGGACAGGGAGATGAGTGGAATCAGGATGCATGATGTAAAACCCACAAAGAATCAATAGAATTGATAGATAAATAAGTAAATAAATTTAAATAAGTCCACAAAGTGGCAAAAACCATAGTAGAAGTTGAATAAATTTCAGCAAAATGTGGAATGTGTTTCCTGTAATCTTTTTGTTACTTATATTAAAATCATCTATATAGAAAATTTCATGCCATCTTTAGTAATCTACATAAAACTAATGAATGTATTTAGCAAATTTAAGGCATTAGTATTGTAAATATTTATTGTATTTTCTGTACTAGAAATGAAAAATTTGAAATTTAAGGTAATAAAACCTTTAATGATAACATCAAAAAAGTACAATACTTGTGATAAATTCTGACAAAATATGCACAAGATCTCTAACACTATCTTTGAAAAAAAAAAGGTTTTCAGGACCAAAACATACTAAGAAATAAGATGCAATATTTAAGTTGTGAAGTCTTAAATTGTCATTTAGACTCAACAGAATCCCAATAAAAATCTCAGCAGGCTTCTTTAATAGAAATTCACAACCTCAGAATACACAGCTCCTCGAGTAGCCCAAATGACTTTCAAAGAGAGAGAGAGAGAGAGAGAGAGAGAGAGAGAGAGGAATTATTCAGCATGCCTGACTTCAAGATTTATCACAAAGCCAATGTAACGCTTGTATGTGGCATTAGAATAAACAAATAAGTCAATCAGTGGAATAGAACAAAGATAGCAGAAGGAGAGTCATGCACAGTAAATTGATTTTTTACACAAAGAAAGCAGAAATTTAGTGGAGGAAAATATTATCTTTTTAAACTATAATATTGTAATAGGATATCCATATGATAAAACCTGAAATTTGATTCATATATCACATACGAAAATTAGCCAAAAGCAAACTATAAATAGAAAATTAAAATAATAATAGCATTTCTCAAGAAAAAAAATTCTTGTTTTCTTGGTTAGGTAAAATTTCTTCATCTACACTACCAAAAGCATAATACAAAGTGAGTCTTGATGGATTTTATTTCAGCAGATTTAACGTCTTCTCTGCAAAAGGTAATGTCAGATGCATGAGAAGGTAAATCACAGACTTGGAGAAAATCTTTGTACCTTGCATATATGCAAAATAACTGTCCAAGATACATAAAAACACACACTTTTATGATCTCTATTAATAAATATACATAATAAATATCTTCATCAAAACACTCTACATGTGCAAATAACACACAAAATGATGCTCAGTATCATTAGTCACCAGAAAGTTAAATTGAAACCACAATGTGTTATCCCATAAACATAATGGGATGTCATAAGTGAAAGTACATGACTGTATCACACTCTGCACACTGTTTTTCAGGATGAAAATTCATTTAATACCATGGAAAACAGTTTAGAAGTGCCTAACAGTGTTATACATGTATCTGTCATATGACCCCAAACCAACTAAACTCCTTTTGTTCTCAGGTAAATAAGCAGTTGGTATGTATTAGTTATTGGCAATAACAGAAACTCCTGAACAAGTCCATCAGGTCTCACGGGCAATTTTATCTACCTCGTGTGCAAACAGTGACCTGTATGTACAGGAAAGAGAAGTGAAGAAGGCAGAACATAGTAGCCAGGAGGACCAGGGGTCATCAAGGTCACCAGGGTTCAAAGAAAAATCTCTACTTTCTCTTTTTTTCTGGGGTGACTGATGGTGGAGCCATCCTTTATGACCGTGTGTCCAACATTCACTTTATCCTATCATAAACCATGCCTGGTTTGCACCCATGAAAATGCACAGCGGGGCAGAAATGAACTGCCTTCATATGGGTATGTCACCCAGTGAAATGGCATTTTGATTTTGTCAGATTGTTGTGCCTAATGGAATAATCCTTGCAGTGTCGCTTGAACAATAAGTTGATGGCATATTTTACTATGCAAGAAGAAATGGAGGGCATAAGGAGGAGGAAGAGGAGCAACCACCAGAACATCTAAGTTTAAATTGCCTCATTAAGCTTGGTCTCTGTGAAACGGCCATGAGGTAAGGGTGCACGGTCCTCAGGATCTGTAATGCCCTCTTGGTAACCACTCTGTGAAACACACTTGCAAACACTGAAAGAAAAGGATGAAGGGAGAGAAATTTCCATCTACTCTGTCAAGAGATCTAACTGGGATTGCAGTTGAACTTGGGCACCGTTCTTTGTTTCTTCCTTGTGCCCATTTCAAGGAATGCAAGGTTCGAGACATAAAAGAAACTGATGAAAACGTGGAGTAAGAGGTCAGCATAGTAGTAGATCTGGAAAGGGGACTGAGAAGGTGGCAGGAAAGAAATGCAACAAAATCAAGGACAAATTGGGGAACAGCTATGGCCTGGTTTATAGCCAGTTGCTTAGTGTGGAAGTATGAAGCATGTCGTAGCTCGATGAATATATCATGTTATAAGGTTAGAAATAACAGAGAGCAAGAATCAGTCAAAACTGCTAGCAAATGAACGGTTATGAATATGTTTTAAAAGGACTCTAGAAACCAAAAGAGTGTGTGGATCTAGAGGCTTGAAATGTTTATGCAAGGCTTCAGGGAAGTGTGTGTTAGGAAGGACTAAATAGTAGGAAGAAAATAAGGATGGTAATACACTTGACAGTGTAGACCAAAGTTATGAGATACTGACACCAACTTTAGTGAAGACTCGGAAAAACAATTTCTTTCTTCAGTAGAATAAGAAATTGCAGCATTAGACAGAATACAGACTTCCTCTCTGTAAGACCAAAATGATATTCTAAGGCCTGTGAAAGCCAAAACACACATTTTTTTGACTTTCTTAAAATGAAGCAAAAACAAAAAGCTAAATGTGCCAAGAAGTATAAAGGATTTTTCTTTCTTTTCTTTTTTCTTTTCTTTTCTTTTCTCCCTCCCTCTCTCCCCTCTTTTCCTTCCTTCCTTCTTTCCTTCCTTCCTTCCTTCCTTCCTTCCTTCCTT
>LOJH01007949.1:0-25602 GCA_001685095.1 Ellobius talpinus | reverse complement strand
ACCTCTGGAAGAGCAGCCAGTGCTCTTAACAACTGAGCCATCTCTCCAGCCCCCTCTATTTACTTTTTAAAAATTAGATTTATTTCATGTGTGTTTTAACTGCATATATGTACTTACACCACATGTGTGCTTGGTGCATGTGGAGGTCAGAAGAGGGTATTGGATCCCCCGAGCGGGAATTACATGTAAATGGTGATGAGCCACCATGTGAATACTATGAATTGAACCAGGGTTCTCTGCAAGAATAACAGGTGCTCTTAACCGCTGAGCCATCTCTCTAGCTCACTTCTATTAACTTCTGGGGGGAAAAACAGCAGTCAAAAAGTTTTTGCAGGCCAGGTGTTGTGGTGCAATCCTAGCCTGGGAGGCAGAGGCAACAGATCACTGTGAGTTTGAGGCCAGCCTGGTCTACATAGTGAATTCAGGACAGCCAGGGATACATAGCCAGACTTCATAGCCTGTTACCATCCTGACTGCTGTAATTTCCACAGCCTGTGATTCATTCTTGCCCAGAGCAGTGCTTGCCTGTGTCGGGTTGACTTCATCCAAGCACCACCCTATTCACGTCTTCTCTTCTGTGACTGTATGCGGGGAGAAGCTTGGTAGATAGCAGGTTGGGAAGCCATTTCCATCACCATAGGCTCTGTCAACTGTTCTAAAAGTCTGGGTCACCTCTGCACAACAGATCCAACTGACTTCAATTGAGCCCTCCTCTGCTTTTTCCTCTCTGCCTGTTTACTGTTGCAAGGGTGAGCTAAAAGGAGGTGATTCTAACTTCGCTTCCTACTTCCCTCACTTCCAGACTGTCAGAGAATTCACACTAAGGCTTCCCTGAGTTTCCTTTTAGGGTGGCAAAGAATGCCACCACTGCCACCTATGACACAAAGCCAAACTGCTGTCACTGAAAGCTGTGTCACAAAAGCCTCTATAGAATCTGTCACACACAATGATGTGCTCATTGGTTTGAAAGGCTCAAGGTCCACATTGACTTTCTTTTCCTTTCCTCCTTCCCTACAATTGTTCCACAACAGAAAACCAGGCTCTTTGGAGGAGTTCTGTGTAAAGTATGTGGCTGCCTTACAGATGTGCCAGCTCCCACTGAAAGACAATATCTCATGACTTCATGTAAGATATGGTTCCAAACTCTTCTCTGAACATCTTTGCCACTTGTAAAATCTAGTCTTTGAGAGGAATGATCAAACACTGATGATGGCCCACACCAGGCTCTTTATGAGTTTCCTGCTCTCCCAAATCTGGTTGACCATTATCTTCTCTGCAAGGCAGCATTGCTGGTCCCCTGTGACTGCTTATCCCCAGGGTAGATCTGACATGGAATGTGTGTTCCCTAGCTGACCCAGTTATGCATGTGCTTAACCTGAGACTAGAGGCATGTGCCACCCACTACTTTTTGGTGGTTTTGGTGGTGCTGGGCTTCAGATATGCTAAGCAAGCACTTTATTAACTGAGCTACAAACCCAGTCTACCATACTGTTCTGATGTCTATAAATGTTATAAATAATTGGGGAGAAAATGCCCCAACTAGACATCTTATGCCACCAAGTGGAACATCCAGTGTCAGGAATGGGGTTACATCTAGTTGAGTCATTGGCAATGCTTCCAAACAACTCAGGCTATTACCAAGGCTATTGGTTGACCCCTACAAAGTCATGGTGAGACCTCTTGCTGGAGACAGCACATACTGAATACAAAAAGTCAAGCTGGTACCTAAGCAGACCTGCTGTCTAGTGTTCATGGTACTGGCAGACACTTTGCACATTGTTAGAGGAGGATGATAATAATCAACCCAACTACAAACTTCAGACCCACAACAGTGACCTGCCTGCAAGATAGTCTGGTGCAACAGTGGCACAAATATTACGGAAGTAACCAATCACTCTCTGATTGTACTTAAAGCCTACTCAATGAGATGGAAGCCATGCCTGACACTATTAGAGGGGCCAAGAACCTGAGACTGGATAGGTCATGGCTCTAGTATGTAATTGGATGCTTCTGTCCTGCCCACCTGTTCCCAAATAATTGACTCAAAGGCTTAATATTACTTATGAATGCCTGGTCAATAGCTCAGGCTTATTACTAACTAGCTCTTACATTTTAAGTTAACCCACACTCCTTATTTATGCTCTGCCACATGGTGGTACCTTTATTAGCATGACACACTCATCTCCTGCTCCTTCTGCATCTGACCGACCACTCCTGACTCTGCCCTTCTCCTTCCCATTATCCTTAGTTTGGTTGTCCTGCCTCTATTTCCTGCCTGGCTACTGGCTAATCAGCATTTTACTAAGCCAATTCAAGTGACAAATCTTTACAGCGTATAAGAGAATTATTGCACAGCTCTAGTACTTAGAAAACCAAATGCTATTAGTCTGTTAAAGGAACATAGCAATAAAATAACTCGTAATGACATACCGCTATACCCTTAAATCAGTGCCTCACTCAGCCTTCATCTGAGAAGCTTCTTCTTGTAGTATATGGAAACTAACACAAAGACCCACAACTGGACAATGTATAGAGAGTGAGAGACTTTGGAACACCCAGGCCTAAATGGGATGTCTTCACCAAACCCCTCCCCTCAGGGCTCAAAGATCTATGTGGGAGAGAAGGTGAAAGAGAAGAACCAGAAGGGATGGAGGATACCATGCAAACAGTGTCTTTCAGACACAACAGAGGCCTTTCAGTGGGAGCTTCGTGAGAGCCCCTCTCTCCTGGGACTCACATTTTAAAAGGGGAGAGGCAGCAGTAAACAACATCAAGCTGTGAAAACTGAGGAAAGGAGTCTTGTTATTACCTTACATTACCTGTCGGTGGATGAACGCCATCCACACAGAGATCTAAAGTACTTACTTGGAAGTAGAATCATAGTAACCCACTTCAGGCATGGGAGTGGGGAGTGGGGGATGTAGATGGGAATTTCTGTCCCATGCAGTCCCACAGCCATTCAGTCCCAAATAAACACACAGAGGCTTATATTAATTACAAACTGTTTGGTCTATTGTTCAGGCTTATTACTAACTACCTCTTACAACGTAACCCATAATCTCATCTATGTGTAGCCATGTGACCTGGTACCTTTACTCGGTATGGCATTCTCATCTTGCTTCCTCTGCTTCTGAATGACAACTGTACCTCGCCTTTTCTCTTCCCAGAATTCTCCTAGTCTGGTTGCCCCGCCTACACTTCCTGTCTGGCAACAGGCCAGCCAGTGTCTTATTAAACCAATACGAGTGACAAATCTTTACAGTGTACACGAGCACTATCCCACAGCAGGGGACATAAACCAGTAGTATCGCATTGGTCTTAACTGATGAAGTAGAGTCTGCAGTTTCATAACCAGACCACTTGGCATGTGCTCCTGAGAGGATGGTGACAATCTTGCTCAGAGTAGCAAAGCTGAATGCAACCCAACTATATGTCAACAGGAGAAATAAACAGCAAAGCAAGCGTTAACCAGGGAGATGAAATATGGGAGAAACAGTTGGAGGAAGTGCTTTGTAGTATTAAAGAGATGCAAGCAAACCATGGCTCCATGTATCAACTTGACAAAGTCCCTGACAAGGGCCAGAGGTCCAGAGGGAGCACATCACTTCAAAGATACACAAAACTATTCAACGTAGCCTGTGGCCATGCAAAGAGGAGCGGAGAGGGAAGGGGAGGGGAGGAATGAAGAGGGGGAGGGAAGAACTATAGGCAAAATTTAAAGAAGGGAACTGATGGAGAATGAGAACATTCTAGAAAGGATTTCTGGAGATGGTGGTAGGAGAGAGGGGCTTGTAGAAATAATCATGGGGGTCTGTGTGCGGAGGTGCAGACAGTCGAGCTGGGGTAGAGGCTGTCATGCGCTATTCTTTATATTGTGTGCACAATTCTTTTGGGCATAGAAAAAATTAAACCTTGATTAGATGATAATTCATGAGAGCCTGGGCCACAGCTCTCCCTTTCCTTCCTCCAGATGAGCTTCATGCTAAAAAATTGATTTAAGCAAAACCTTACTCAGAGATAAGTCAGCAAGAATGAGCCCAGGGAACTTAACAGAGAGAAGCTCTGCAGAAGGAAACGTGCCAAGCAAGGCCTGCTGGGAAGCCACCAGAAAAGTCTCCACTAAGGGAGGACACTGTGACCCAAATTGCTGCAGTAAACTACCATCTAACCATCCTGAGACATATGTCCTCACGGAACAGAAGGGAGACAGCAGGATGCCCTGGCAAGAAGCTGGCAGAGCCGGAGACATGGCAGATGTGAGGGGGTGTAGGAGAGATCTCTGCTCAACTCAGAGAACTTGGCTTTCTGAGAGAGTGTGTGATGCAGATGGACCAGGAGCAGATGTGACTGCTAACATTGGAAGTTATTTGGCTGCTCAGTCCATGCAGATGTGCAAGTGTGATAAGAAATAAATCTGACACCCAGACCCTTGTTTCCTGACCTCCATCTGCTGGAAGCTCAGGCCTGCGTGATGTGGGACTCTGTCCCGCACAACCTCTCAACATACGGTTTTTCAAAGATGGGGCCTGAGTACAGCTTCCTGGAACTGGTCTTAGGAAGAGCTGCCTTGGACACAGAATAGATACCCTCAGCCACATCTCCACCCTTGGTCACCAACTGAAGCTGTTTGGATCCCGGTGTCCTGTGCTCCCAATCGCTGCTGCCCTGATGCCCTGGTCCAGAGCCCAAGGCTTCAGTGACTCACCTTCCTTTGTCAACACCTCCCAGGCCAGGGGCTCTGTTCGTACTTGTCTCTGGTCAGCACATCTACCCTTCGTGTTGCTGCCCTTGGACTCTCATTCCTTCTTCACCCCTCCTCTCCTCCTCTCCTTCTTCTCTTTCCCTCTCCTCTCCCTCTCTCCTTTCCTCTCTTCTCTCCTCCCCTCCCCTTTCCTATCCTCCCCTTCCCTCAATTCCCCTTTCCCCCTTCCCTTTCCTTTACTCTCTTCTCCCCTCTTCTCGCCTCTCCCCTCCCCTCCCCTCTCTTCTTCCCCTCCCCTCCTTTCCTCTCCCCTCTCTTTCCTTTTCCTCTCTTCTCTTCCTCTTTTAAAAGATTTATCTTACATATGTGTGTGAATGCCCACATGTATGTATGTGCACCACATGTGTGCCTGGTGCCTGTGGAGGCCAGAGGAAGGCTCACATTGACATCTTTCTTTGTCTATTAGCATAGCTGAAGGAAAAAAACCAGTGACCATAGAAAGAACTAGCAAGGTGAGTGGGCAACCAGTCTCTCACATGATGCTGTTGGAAGAGTAAAATGGTAGTGCTCTAAAAGGTTCAGCAGTCTCTTTAAAAAAAAAAAAAAGTTAAACAGACAGCGGGAAGTAGTGGCACATGACTTTAATCCCAGCACTTGGGAGGCAGAGGCAGGCAAATCTGAGTTCGAGGTCAGTTTGGTCTACAGAGCAAATTCCAGAACAGCCAGGACTACAGAGAGGAAACCCTGTCTCAAAACAAATGAACGAACAACAAAACGAAAACAAACAAACAAAAAACTGAACAATGCAACTCCAACCTGAAGCCATCATCAGGGAAGCTTCCTCCTGCAGCAGATAGGAAGGAACACATACAGGGACCCACAGCCAGACATTATGCGGAGAGAGAGAGAGACCCTGGAACACTCAGACCTAAAGGTGATGATGTCTCCATCAAATCCTTCCCCTCAGTTCAGGTTCAGGAAAACCCTTAGAGGAGGAGGCAGAAAGACTGTTTAGAGAGCAGAGGAGATGGAGGACACCAAGAAAATAAGGCCATCTCAATCAACACGAGCAATACCCATAGAAACTCACAGAGACTGAAGCCATGTGTCATGTGTACAGGGACTGCATGGGTCTGCCCCAGGTCCTCAGAATATATATATATATATATTTTATTTATATATATTTTATTTTTTATTTTCTATTTTATTTATTTATTTATTTATATATAAATAAATAAATAAATAAAATAGCTAATTATATATTAGTGTTTTTATGAGATTCCTGAGTGTGCAAACAAGTGGCTCTCTGAGTCTTGTGCTTTCTCTTGGGCGCTTCATGTTTGTTTTAAATTATTATTAGCCCATAGAAATCTGTTTGTTTTCTAATGAGAGACAGAAAGGGAGTAGACCCAGATGGGAGGGGAGGTGGGGAGGAACTGGGGAGTAGAGGGAAGGAAAACCACAATCAGGATATATTATGTGAGAAAAAAAATACATTTTCAGTAATAAAAAAATCTCAGTAGAATGTGAACATGAGGATAAATAAACCAAAAAAACGAACATACAGTAATCACTGGACTTGGTAACTACAGTCTTGGGGATTACGTATGCACAACACCAGTACATGGATATCTACAGCAGCTTTCTTCTCACCGGGCCAAAGAGGAAAGCACCTAGATGTCCCTCAGAGGACTATTCAGACCTCGCAGAGGGCAAATGCATCACAGGCTCGGCAAAGTCCCGATTCACCTAGGCTGGGGCAATCCTGACTTCAAAGCTGATGCACGCCTTTACAATAACTTGCCGCAAGCACACGCAGCATGTCTGAGCTGGATGCAGATTTAAAAGACAACAAGGGATCGTGTAGTTTAAATTCTCCACTTTTCAGTCAAAAGAATGTGAGCACCTCGCACCTGAAGCCCGCTGTGTGCCCTAATTGCTTCCATTTATTTATGAAGAATTTAGCTTGCTGTTGGACGGCAGTCAATGGCTGACATACTTCATCATACCGCTGCAGCCACCTGTCATAGTAGTACTTACTTTCGCTGTACAGTTGAGGAAAAGTAAAAATTGTTAGAAGCCTTGATAATGGAACTCTGCTCAGAAGCTGAGGGGCGCTGATAATGCATTCATTCGCCTGCGGTGCTGCAAAGGCCCGGTGCACGAGGTGCCCGCAAGGTGGCGCTCACGTCTAAAATTTTATTGCTCCAATGCCCGCCAGAACCTAAACCTCCACTGCAACCACGGTTCTAAAATAAAGTAAAATATCTTAAGTAGAAATATGTTTTTGCAACTAGTACAATTATTTAGCTACCTACTGATAATTTTCCTTAAAATGGAATCAGCGACAATGATCAGCAATTCATCAAGAAAAATAAAATCAAAGCCAGAATGGTTGCATACATCTGTAAATTCAACGTTCAGAGGCTACAATCAGAGCACTTGCAGCAGGGTCAGGCCAGCTTTGACTAGGTAAAGAGACGCCCTGGGAAACAAAATAAGACCCGACAAAGTCTGGCCGTGGTGGCACGTGGCTATAGTTGATCCCATTATTTGGGAGACAGAGGGAGGAGGGTCACTACACGTTCCAGGCCAGCCAGAGCTACTAAGCAAGAAGCAGTTTCAACGATAGGAGGCTGGAGAGATGAATCCTTGGTTAAAAACACTGGCTGCTCTTCCAGACCTAAGTTCAAGTCCCAGCACCAAAGGGCAGGCTAACAACCATCCAGTAACTCCAACTCCAATGCCGCCTCTGGTCACTGCGGCACCAGGCGTGAATATAGTATATACACATATTTGCAGGCACTCGTGAAAACACTCATCCACACACACACAAAAAGGTGTGCCTGAGCAGGCTGAGAGGTGGGCGCCCTGGCTTCTTCAGAAGAGCACTGAATTTTCTTTGTCTTCAGTTGTAGAACCAATTACACGGATATCCAAAATGCTGCAGGTTGGCAAGCAGCTCCTGTACTAGCCAGCGACACCATGAGCCTTGCAGGTTCTCAGCTGTCTGGGCCTGCCATCTCTGCTCTTGTCAATCCTCCTCACTTCCCACCTCGGGAGGAGGATCCAGATCTACCGCGATCCTACCCCACCCCCTACCCTACCCCCAGCCTCTTCTGCATTGCCAGGCCCTGGGCAGCTAGTCCTGTTAGGGCCTGTCATGCAGCTCCCCACAAGGCAGCTTCAGCCAGACCTCTACAATAGTGATTCTCAACCTTCCTAATTCTGCGACCCTTTAATGCAGTTCCCTGTGTTGTGGTGACCTGCAACCATAAAATTATTTCGTTGCTACTTCATAACCGTAATTTTGCTGTTATGAATTGTAATGTAAATATCTGATATTCAGGATATCTGATATGTGACCCCTGTGAAAAGGTCAGTCCATCCGGTGGGTCGCCTCCACAGGTTAAGAATCACTACTCCTGCTTTGATTATCCTGGAACTAGCTCAGTTGAACAGGCTGACCTTGAACTACCAGAGATCCTCCTGCCTCTGCCTCCTGAGTGCTGGGATCAAAGGTTTGAGCCACTATAACCAGCTTTAATGCACATGCGTATGTGCACGCATAGTCTTTTTCCTCTAGAGAACCCTAATTAATACAACTAAAGAGGGTGAACCTCTTTTAAAATATTTCTTAGCCATTTGTCATCTTTGAGAACGATTTGTTCAGTTCCACAGCACATTGTTTTCTTGATGTTTAGTTTGAGTGCTTTGCATATCCTCAATACTAGCCCAATGTCAGATGGTGTTTTCTCATTCTGAAGGCTGCTCTTCATTCAAATGTTTCCCTTGCTGCACAGAAACTTGTAAATTTCATGAGACACATCTGCCAATTTCCTGTGTGACCAGAGTCCTATTCAGGAAGTCCTTACCCCAGGTTTAGGGGTCATTGAGAAAGAGGGGTGTCTCAGTTTGCTTTCTACTGCTGTGATAAAACATGATCAAAAGCAACTTGGGAAGGAAAGGGCTTATTTGACTTGTATATACTGGGTCACTGTCCACTGAAGGAAGCCCAGGCAGGAACCTGGAGCAGAAGCCACAGAGGTATGCTGCTTACTGACTTCAAGGCTTTCTCAGCCTCCTTTTATATCTGGTGTGGGAGAATTGTCTGTATTCTGTCAATCATGTTTTAAATAAACATGGCCAGGCAGGAAGTATAGGTGGGTCAAACAGACAGGAAATAGAGGCAGGACGATGAGAACAGGAAAATTCTGGGAAGCAGGAAGCTCCCTTGGCTCCCTGCCCAGACCACCAAAGAAGCAGGATGTGAACAACCCCACTGAAAAAGGTACTGAGCCATGTGGCTAACATAGGTAAGAAACAATGGGTTAATATAAGTTACAAGAGCTAATAAGAAGCCTGAGCTAATGGGCCAGTTATTATGGAAATCTCTGTGTGATTTTCTTTGGGACTGTGGGATACCGGGCAGGACGGAAACCCCAACAAGCTGGCCCTCATGTTACAGAATGGCGCCCAACCTCATGCTACAATATTCCACCCAGGACCATCTGCCCAGGGATGGTACCACACACAGTAAGCTGGGCCCTCCCACAACAATCAATAATACAGAAAATGTCCTAAAGACTTGCCTACAGTCAATCTGATAAAGGAATTTTTCAACTCAGGTTCCAGAGGTAATGACTAGAGAAAACAGTATTTTCCAGGCACTACAGGAACAGCTGTATGAATTCACATGACTTTGACAGCATGCATAAGACATGTGCAAGATCAAACCAGCCCAAATCCCAGTATGGATGGGATGGGGAAAATCATGAAACCCCACTGCTAGCTTCAGAGCTATTGTCAATGAATGGTTTCCAAGAGAGGGGGAGTCCATTTTCTTCAAGGATATGGCCCGAGAGGCTGCCTATGGCACAGGAGATAGTCCCACTCGTGCACACACTGCCAGCACTAAGTGCATTCAATGGGATTATTTTATTTTTTAAAAAAAATACATGAACGAGGCTGGAGAGATTGCAACAGATGAAGGGCACTTTCTTTTTTCAGACGATCTGGGCTCAGTTCGCAGCATCTACACAGGGGCTCATAACTGTCTGGAATTCCAGTTCAAAGGGATTCAAAACCTTCTGGCTTCTGCCAGTACCAGGCACACCATAGTATACATGCATACATGTAGGCAAAACACTCATACACACAAAATTATGTTAAGTCCTTAGACAGTTTAAAAGAGCACTCGAAATAGAGAGGGAATACTGGGGGAGCAGGACAGGGCATGGGGTAGAGGTGGATTTGATCAAAATGCATTATATACATAAATGAAATTCTCAAACATTAAACATTTTAATCATCTACTTGAATTAACATATGCTTATTGGGACTGGAGAGATCACTTAGCAGTTAGGACACTGCTGTTCTTGCACAAAACCCAAGTTCAGTTTCCAGCACCTACACCTCCAGAGCTCCTAACAATTCCGTAACTCTGGTCCCAGGGGATCCAATGGTGCCCTGTGACCTCTACTAACACCAGGTGTGTACACACACACATATACATGTAGGCCGAATGCTCATAAATCAACCTAAACCAATTTTTGAAAAATGTTTATCAGTACTAAGTATGCAATTTATCTTACTGTAAGAATAAAATGCAAGCTGCTAAAATGAAAACCTACACAAAATTATGTTGAACATTTTACAGACCTGTATTCCCATTCACAGACATGCTTAAAGGCCTCAGAACAACTTAAACTGATATTGGAAAGAAGTGGGAGTTCTGGAAGAAAGTGAGAAATCTCATAGAATGAAAAGAATGAAAAGAATGTCCAAAGAACCACATCAGAAGGCCTAAGATTCAGACTTAAGAGGTGTCCCTGTAGGGGAGTGTGAGAGTTTGCAAAGATATCCTGGCCTATGGGGAAGCCAGGGTATACTCGGCAGAGCCTCAGGACAGATCTGGAGGCTGGAGCTGCAAATGGACATCTCAGACCATTTTACGGGCCAGTTAGATGACTCACTGATATGAGTATCCTACTTTCAACTTGAAAATCACACAATCAAAACGAAAGTGTAAATAAACTATATCTAAATCTCAATGAAGGGTACTCTTTCATGACTCCAGTGTAATCAAACCTATTACACTGTAGATGATACAATGCAGTGACAGTTACACAGGGAAAGACAGGCAGAAGACAACAATTGTTCCTTATGACTACCAAGCTGGACTGCACCACACTCAGGCCCAACAAGTTCTACCTTCCCAGACAAGACAGGTCAGGCCAACCCTCAACGCAGCCTCAGGAGGGAGCTGTGTGCCTTGGTTTACTCACCAGTGCCAGTACACAGTTCCAGGGAGCAATGCCAAAGAATCATACAACCTTCCAGAAAGTATAAAAACAATTTTACATTCAACTTTTTTGTTTGTTTGTTTTTTGAGACAGGGTTTCCCTGTGTAACAGTCTTAGCTGCCCTGGAACTAGTTCTTGTAGACCAGGCTGGCCTCAAACTCAGAGATTCGCCTGCCTGCCTGCCTGCCTGCCTCTGCCTCCAGAGTGCTGGGATTAAAGGTGTGCGCCACCACTGCCCAGCTTATTTTGAACTTTTACATGCAAAAGCTGAGAGCTGGGTGTAGCGATGCACACCTTTGAACCCAGTACTTGGGAGGCAGAGATAGGAGGATCGCTGTAAATTTGAGGCCACTCTGGTCTACAGAGCAAGTTCCAGGACAGCTAGGGCTACAATGAGAAACTACCCGTCTCGAAAACAATAATAAAAACCAAACAAAAACCAAACAAACAGACAGATCTGACTTCAACAAACTATCCCAGTGGTCATAATGCACTTTAAAATGTGCATTCATAGCAAGTACATGTCATGCACCATGGAAAGAAAAATACGGTAGGTATGATGAATGCTACCTGTGTCTCAAGGTTCAGTAAGATCACTGGCACACACAATATAATGAGTAGTAAAAGGTCCCTCCCTTTCGACAGTATTGGCAGTGGAGAAAGATGGCACAGGGATAGAGTACGGTGGGGTAAAGTGATTGGGAGAGTTCCCAAGCAAAGGGCACAAGGGCGCAGGGCTGGTCGCAGGCACAACTCGGCTGAGTAGAGTGGAAAGGTGCTATGGAGCCTGGGTTAGCTCAGGTAAATAGTCTAGTTACCTATTAACAGGAAGAGAGAAAAGGGTTCTGTGGTAGTCACCCCAGCTCTTTGAAACTAAACCCACACTCCACAGCAACTCCTTTCCATAACCTCTCTGTTGTGCCCCTTTACTTCCCTCTGCCCTGGAGACCACCATGGAGCTAGAAGTGGAAAGTCGTGGGAAGGACCACAGAACAAAACTAGAAAAGTCTAAGGGAGTGCTCACACATGATGTGTAGGTCTACAGAAGAAAAACAGGTCTGTTTCCGAAGGTACTGATTATATGAAAGTGCTAAATTCCCATTTGACGTGGGGAAAGATATAGAAACGCCCATGCAGAAGACATGTTCTAAACTATGCTCCATTAAACATCACGTTTAAATACATTTCAACTACAATACCGTAGGATTGCAGGCCCATCTCTCCACAGTGAAGAGCTGACCAAAGACCCATTGGTGCACTATTAAGAAACAAACCAGGAAGCTGAAGGTGGTGGCGCAGGACTTTAATATCACAGGAGGCAGAGGCAGGAGGATCTGAGAGTTCAAAGCCAGCCTGGTTTACACAGTGAGTTCCAGGAGCCAAGGCTACACAGGTTGTCTCAAAAAAAAAAACAAACAAGGAACAACTTATCATTTCAAGTCTTAGGTTCTTGGCTCCTGTCAAAATATGTCTAAGCATGAAGAAACTGCCTCAGCAGGGACACACTGAGAAAGAGTAGTGAGCCAGCCTTACGATCAGAATGAAATTGCTGTTTGTCACAATACCATTATAAAACCATTCTTCAAAAGTAACACCTTAAGATAAAGAAAAAAATAATAAATCTGTCATTTTATTTAACATTCATTCTGAAGTTACAGTTTTATCAATACAATCTGCTTCTAATGAATAAATCTTAGTTTAAGCCTAAAAACATGCATTTATACACAGTAAGATCTTCGACATTGCTAAATAAATTACATACATGATATATATTAAACAAAGAATACCAATTTGAGAATTCAGGACATTTATTTTTCTGCATGAGGATTTAACTACTGTGTAACACTCACACAGCAGTTACGTGTACTAGGTAGTGAGACACTAAATAAGCATATTCAAAGGGTCTACAAACAGACTTTGTTTTTTAAGCGACAAAATATTTTCAGTCCTTGACATCTTCTCACTCACCTAGCACCAGATGCAAGGACTTAACAGTAAACATGTACAGTCTCATGCTTAAAACCTAAAGCATGCATCGAGTCAAATTTATATATTGTGATCTATACTATGTATGCAATATATACTTCTTACTAACATTTTATACATTTAAGTTACCCTGCAGCATTCTGGAACTTTAACATTTATGCAAAACAGTTTTGAAAGGTTTATAAAACAAGTTTCATGGTTCATCTGCAGGCTGGCTTGGGTCAGTGGGGAAATGGCAGCAGTCTGAGGTTTAGACTGAATGGAAACAGTGTGTGTTCATATCAACTCATGTAAGACACCTATGTACACAGATGACAAAGATCTGTACAGCTGGAGTCACCAGTGCAAATACATGCATTTGAGGTACTTAATTTTTTCATGGTCAGGTATAATTAATTATGCAGTCATTTTTCTCAAGCACTGAAGATTTAAGACCTAATCAAATGAAAAGCCTGAACTTTAAATATCAGATATTTATATAATTAATTTCCAAGTATTATGTTTTTAATGAAGATTCAACATTATAGGCTTAGATACCCAATTGAAAATATTTAACAGTAGATTTTCTCATTGTATAGACTGATTGGTAATTATACCTGGCCAAGTGACAAATAGTATACTTGATTTTTTTTAAAGATTTATTTATTTATTATGTATACAGGGTTCTCTCTGCATATACACCTACAGACCAGAAGAGGTCACCAAATCTCATTACAGATGGCTGTGAGCCACCATGTGGGTGCTGGGAATTGAACTCAGGACCCCTGGAAGAACAGCCAGTGCTCTCAACAACTGAGCCATTTCTCCAGCCCTATACTTGATATTCTTGCAGGAACTGTAATGAAATAGTAAAATACTTCATTATTGCTTCATTGGACTGAGAACCTAAACGTCAGAGAAGCAGTGTTCAAGGATGAAACTGAGCATCAGAACAATGACATGTGCCCCCAAACGTCCTCTGTGCACTACAAACTAAGAGGTCTCCACATTGTCAATGCCATTGGCATCTACATGGATACCAGGCTCCCCACAGAAAGAAGGGACAAAGTGGCCAACACTGGGACACAAACAGTTCTTAAGCTCTGGCAATTCTTGCTTCAGGCGTTCCAACTGCTCCACTTGGAATATATTTGGCTGTTCAGGCATCCAATCGTATATCCTATGGTGAAACAAAAAAAGTAATGTAATTCCATGTTTATTAAAGCTGCCTGACTTAACCTTTTCAAGAAAATTCATTTTTAAAAGTGCCTGAGATGCCCTTATTACAGAGATTTTATTCTGCTTTCTGATAAAACCAAAGTGTTAACAGAACTGTTTTTTTACAGCCCTGGTTACAAAGCAATTCTTCAAATCAGAAAATGGAATCCGTAGGTTCCTAGCGATTCTCAAAGTGTATGTCCTCCAAATCAATTAACTGGTGGTGCCTTATTTCACAGCTCCTGAGAGCTGTAGCTTGTCCCCAGTGACACAAGTCACAAGTGAACAGTATCTAGTGTGGAGAGAGCAGAGTGAGCGAGCCTCTAGTGAGTGAGGCATGCCCAACAGCAGAGACCAGCTCCACATGCTGCCCTGTGAAAGTCAGTACAGAATGCCAACTAGCAGAAAAAGCCGTGCAATTGTAGAGACTGGAGAAAAAGCCTGCAGTATCAGACAAAAGTTTTAGTTAGTAAAAAGAAAAGAAGATCAATCGCCAGCCATTCACAGGGAAAACAGCTTTAAAAGTAGCACAAGTTTCCCTTGATCTGAAAGTAAAGTGGGAGGGGGAGAAGGATGAGGTGGAGCCAGAGCAGCAATTCAGTATCTCACTCTGGCCACGGCTGTCCCTCCCTCTGACACTGATTTATGAGGTAAACAGACGCCTCTTAGAATGGAAGATGAGGTCCAGAGGAGGCCTGGTATTTCAGAAGACCACCACCACTTCTACCAGCAGCAAAAGAATGTGGTAACCAATTAAACAGAGACAACCCACCCCCTTTACCCTCAGTTCTCTCAGCTGACCACACCAGCAGACAGGTAAAGTCCCCCAAATATGATGCACACGTTCTTTTATGAGGAATCCAATCAGCCAAAAAGTAAAGCCCTAAACACTAAGTAACCTCAGAGGTCTGAACAAGCAGGCCACCAAGACCACCCTAAAACAACACCCACCTCAACAATCCACTCACTAACCCAGAGCTTCTAATTAATTTTCTAGATTTCAATCTCATCTAGGAAGCCAAGAATACTTTTAAACATGGAATATGAAAAAGACAAAATGGACTAACTGTCCTGACCTGGGAGAAAGAGGACTTTCATCAGACATGCTCCCCACATAGCACTTTCAGCACAAAACAAAGGCCTTAGGAATTCAAAACACAACAGCATATAAGGAAAAACTCAACAGAAACAGGGAAAGGTTCAGAGTAGGATGAGGAGCTAAACAGAGAATGGATTACAAGTGTTGTGTCCAAGAGTCAACGACACAGAGGGCTTTCATAAAACTGAATCCAGAAATGTACATTCCCTGTTTTCCCCACTACCCACTCGATCACTGAACTATACCCCACCTAAAGTTCCACACCTCTATATTCCCCAAACAAGGTCTCATGTCTGGTTTTGGAACTGAACTTCTGATCCTGTCTTTACCTGCAAGAGTTTTGGGTTGCAGCCATGTAGCTCCACACCAAGTTTGTGCTGTGCTGGAAACAAACTGGGTTTTGAGCACACTAGGCAAACACTATACCAACTATGCTGCATGCCCAGTCCAGTCTTTAATGACACACATCAAGCAAGAGGCTAGTGGGGTACCAACTGCTCAGAACTGGGGTAAAACCACTCAGAAGATCCATTTCTAGGATTTCAGAGCACTGGTAACAAAGTAGATTCTCTGAAGCCTCAAAGGGAAACAAATTATACTTGAGGAAACAGCAACCAATGTGACTTCACAGTTCTCAATGCTAACAGAAAACAGAGCATGATGGTGAAATGCAAGAAAACCCTAATAAGAAACAAAGAAAACCTACATTTACAATTAATTCTATGTCCTCCTCTCTCAGAATAAAGTAAAGGATGTGCTCTGTATCGATGATAGCAAACAAGGAAAAGAGATATGGCTGTGGAGACAGAAGTTTGAAGACTTGAAATGCCAGCAAGTGGCTGCTCTCACGAAGGTGCCTGTGCTCACATAAGCCAGTTGGTCTGTACTGGGACATCTTAGGGAAAAACAGGAAACCACTGCCATTTCAGTGGTCTTGTAATCTAAGGAGAGTGTCCCCTAGTCTCAACCAGAAACTTGTTTTAATACAATATGACTGAACCATGGGCTCATGCAGTGTCCTGCTCATCTGGCAGGACTGTACCCTGAGAACTGGCCATGGCTGTGACGGACACTCCAACTAACTTACCCTGAGAACTGGCCATGGCTGTGACGGACACTCCAACTAACTTACCCTGAGAACTGGCCGTAGCTATGACGGACACTCCAACTAACTTACCCTTCAACTCTTCTAAAAATCTCTGACTCAGACGTGGATGCCTAATTGTGCTGAGCTAGCAGCTGAGTGGATCACAAAGCCAAAGAAGTCAAGATTTGAATCTAATAGTACATAACAGATAATGGGAAGAACTAACGAACCTTGTTTTTAATCTTACATACATGTATCTGTATTGTGAGTAAGCAAGTTTTGGAGAAATTCTACACCTATATTTCATGAGACCTGGTAAATAACATCCATATCAACACTAACAGCCTAATTATTATTAAGTAGTAGAATAAGCAATAGAATATATAGCTATAACAGAAGTAATTTATAGCTATATACAAAAATGGATTAAGACCACAACAAAGCATAAAATTATATTCATATAAATATCAAATGGCATATTATTTAAGGATTGAAATAAGACTAAAGCTTTTTGAGAGAAATTAAGTGGTTGAGGAAAGGTGAGGGAGGGAGAAAGGGAGGGAGAGAGGGAGAAACTGGGATTATACAGAAGCACATAAGATTTAAAATCACTTGCCTTTAAACTCACTACAAGTGTTTGCTGTATTTTTCTCTCTTCTCTCTTGTTCCCTCTCTTCTTTGAAGCTGTTGGTGGTGCTTAGGACTGAACTTAGGTCATTCACAAGGCAACTTAAGTGCTCTGTCACTGGTCTATGGACTCCAAGCCCCTAGAATGGGTCAAGCTAGGCATTGGTAGGCATGCCTCCAATCTCAGGGCTTGCATAGAGGCAAGAGGAGTAGGATTTCAGGACCTGCTTCACTATACTAGACCCTGTATTGTCTGCTGTACCAAACCCAGATGAACATTTAAGAAAGCTATAAAGGTCATCCTAAACTAATCACTCCCAATGAAATGTTAGAAAATAAAATGCAACAGTTTTACATTACAAATCAGGGCTACCAATCTGTGCTTTAATGCTTCTGTAGAGAAACAGTTTTTCATCATTGAAAATGCATAAAGGTTGGGCTGTAAGTCAGGTGCTCTAGTGTGTTCTTAGCATGCATCCCCAGCATCATCTACAGCAGGGTGGTGGCCCATGACCATAATCCCAGCATCAGGTGGAGACAGGAGTATTGAAAGTTCAAGGTCATCTTTAGCTATACAGTAAATTCAGAAACCAGCTGGGGTTATATAACCAAACCAAACCTATACTCCCATCACCCCTCTTTCATAAGTTCCCCAAAGGCTCCAAATCATTAAAACTCAAAACCATCTAAATTTGTCCATTTAGAAACATACAGGCCAGGCAGTAGTGCATGTCTTTTATCCCAGCACTCGGGAGGCCAGCGGATCTCTGTGAGTTCGAGGCCAGCCTGGCCTACAAAGAGTTCCAGGACAGCCAGTGCTGTTACACAGAGAAAACCTGTCTTAGAACCCCCACCCCCAAATAAAACCAAAAAATACAAGTAAATATAATATAAAAAGAAAAACAATAAGAAGACAGGGACTTGGCCAGGGACAACTGAAGGAATAAAAAACTGGTAGTTTGTGTTTTTTTTATTGTAAGCCTTTGTAACTATTAGAATTTTTTTATATTATACACAAATATTTTCACACCAATACAACCTCCCTTGTCTCTCGGACCCTAATTAGAGCCCATGACAGCCTGACCCTCCAAATACCTCAACAGTCATACCCTGCCTCATACATGCTGAACCTGGGCCTGAAATGTAAGTTCTATCAAAAAAATATGCCCATCTCAAACTTCCAACTCTGTCCCTCTCTTCAAAGATGCTGAGCCAGGCAGAGTCTTCCTCAGCACTTGGTATAATATTGTCCTGCTAGTCATGTCACCATCCAGCTCCAACCATGAAAGTCCTTGAGAGGATTTATTTTCCTTAGCAAAATCATCCATGGAATTACCTCACACCATCTTTTCCTTGCCCCAAATACCTGCAGTCATTTTTTCTTCTTCATACTCAACAGATACACATAAAATTTCCCAACATTTGCTAAAGCCAGTTTTTTTTATCAAATTGTTAATATAAAATTAATATTTTTATTTTGTTAGTTGGAAACACCTATTTTAAAAAAAACAGCCAGCCATTCTGCTTTATGCAAAATAAACCAACTAGTTTAGAAGGCAGGTAGACTAGTAGACAGCATGCAAGCTACAATTTAAGGCAGCAGAGCACCTAGGCATAGTGACTTTCAACTATAAGACCAGGCTTTGGGAAGTTGAGATAGGAAGACTGCAAGACTAAGCCAGCCTGAGCTACACAGTGAAACCTCTCCCTGTCTCCAAATCAAAATAAATTAAGTTAAACAAGTAAGTGAATAAACTAGACCAGCTTAGACAAAACGGTGGGAGTAAAATCTTTATTAGAAATAATATAATTTATTAGGACAAAGCATAGTATGTATTAAATCCAAGGAAAGTATATTTTTGGTTTTCAAGCTGGTCTGGTTCTTTAGAACCCAAAACCTCAAAATAAAAATAAAAGAAAGAGTAAGAAAGAAAAGCAACCTTGAGTATCAGCAACTATTAGACTATTAAACTTACATCTTAAAATACTAATTCCTAGAAAACTGTTTTTCCATCTAGTCAATAATATTTGCTCCCACAGTCTTTATTTTATTGTCCTAGCCTCTGAAGACAGTACACAAAACAAGCAAAATGCCTTGCTCTTGTGTGTCCCACACTCTCTGTGTATGCATTAGGGAACAGGGAGGAACTAATTCAAAGAGGCCAGGAAGAAAAGTAGACACATGGTGTAATACATTACATGTTGTGTGTCAGTCACTAATAAATGATGTTGAGCAAAGTAAAAGCAGCGCCCTGTGAACAGAAGCTACTGGCAAGTATAGTTGAAAAGCCTTCCTTCAAGTGACATTTCAGCATACAGGAATTTCTCTCTGAAGCAAAAAGAAACAGCACATGGAGGGAAGTCATGAGAGGAAAGATCCCAGAGGAAAACAGAACTGAGAGGTGACGGAACTCTGTCATGAAGACTTCAAGGATTTCCCTGAGAAAATAGAATAAGCAGAGTGGCCATTTATGTTGAAACCAAGGTGATAAGAAGGGACAAAAGCTTAAAAGGGTCAAGGAAATGTCCTGAGTTGGATACATACATCACTGGGAATGTATAAAGATATAAAGCCGCACAGAATTCAAATGAGATCAATGTAGTGGTTTGAATGAGAATGTTCAATTCCTGGTAGATAGACTATTTGGGAAGGACTAGGAGGCTTGAAGGAGGTATGTCACAGGGGTGGAATTTGAGCTTACAAAAGCCAACAGGCCCAGTCTGTTTCTCTCTCTCTCTCTGCCTCCTGCTTGTAAATCAGAAGTAAGCTCTCAGCTACTGCTTCAGCACCGTGCCTACCTGCCTGCTGCCATATTCCCTACCATGATAGCCATGGGCTCAACCTCTGCAACTGCAAACAAGAGCCCTACTAAATGCTTTCTTTTGTTAAGTCGCCTTTGTCATGGTGCCTTTTCAGAGCACAGAAAGTAACTAAGACAATCACTTAGAAAGTTCTGACAGACACGAAACACGTGTGGGACAGGCAGCTGTCTTCAACCCAAGGTAACTTGTACATTTGGGTTAAGGCTTCTCAAGTGGCTTTGACATAGTTCAACATCTGGAAAAAGCTCACAAGCTATCAAGATAAACTTTAGGCTAAACTACATCATTTTAACCTAACTAAATTTAACAGTTTAGAATATAAAAAGCTACAGCTTTTGTAACATTCCATGGAGATTTTTTACAAGAAACAAATACCTATCATATATTAGACCATTTACTCCAAATTCCTTCAGTTTCCTTCTGTTTTCAGGATCATTGGTATCATCACCCCAGCAGAAAATGACCAATCCCTTAGCTTTTGCCTCTTGGACATAAGATGGGTTTCTAAGCAGATCTTCAGTATGGGCATTAATCCCCTGAAGGAAAAAAATTCATTGTTTACAAAAAAGAAATGGCATTACAAATACTAAACTATCAGACTCTAGGTTAGTGCTCTTTAGAAGAGACGAAACGGAAAAATGGTCAGATATTTTTCTTATAATTTCCCTTATTTAATGGATTATATATGTGTGTGCATATAAACACAACATCTTATTAATACCTATATGTAATTTATAAGCACACTGAATATGTAGTCATTGTCATTTCTCTACTTGACATTAGTTAAACCAATAATCAGCTGTTAGAATAGGAAATATTATTTAAGCCGGGCGTTGGTAGCGCACGCCTTTAATCCCAGAACTTGGGAGGCAGAGGCAGGTGGATCTCTGAGTTCGAGGCCNTGAGTTCGAGGCCAGCCTGGTCTACAAGAGCTAGTTCCAGGAAAGGCTCCAAAGACACAGAGAAACCCTGTCTCAAAAAAAATTATTTAATACTGTATAAAAAAAGAGAGAGAAAACGTTTGTACAAGCAACATTTAATGTACTTAGCAGGCTGAGTTTATATATTTATCATTGTATATGTATGTGCATGTGCATAACAGTAACAATTAAGTTAATTATTTTTAAAGAAGAAAACTGGAACATAACTCACCAAAATATTTTCAAACTGTGCAAAGCTCATAGCAATGGGTGTTGTCCTAGATCTGAGGTCCATGAGTTCAGGGTAAATATCAGATTTTCCTTGGGTCAAAAATAATATGGGATATTTATTTTGCTTTTGCCGAACCCTAAATAGACAGGATAAAGAAAAAAAGGTAGAAAGATAATAATATTACTTTGAAACTTTAGAAACTACTAAAAAGAAAGAAAACAAAACAGAAAGAAACAAAGATATGCATTATGACTCTTGCCCACAATCCTAGCTCCAGGAGGCTGAGGCTGGAGGATCACTGCAAACTGAAGGCTAGCCTGGGCTACACAGTGAATTCTGGTCTACAGATTGAAAACTCTCAAAAGCAGAACAAACAAGAAAGACCAATCCCATTACTCAGACACAATCATGTCAAACATAAAGATTTAAAGCCTTTATACACAAGAGTACAATAATCTTAGAAATGGAAAATGGGAAACCGCAGGAGGGTTTACAGCTTGTATGGAGGACAAAATGCCAGACGTGGGGATACAAGACCCAGTACAGTACAAAGAGTGTCACGGTGAAGGGCACTTGGGAAAAAAGCACTCTTTTTCAGGAAGGAAAGAAATGGACAACTGGCTGAGGACAAACCAGGGTGCCATCTGGACAACCTCCCAATACTGCCTCCCAAAACCTAGCTATAATCAAAGGGTGCAGAAACAAACAAAAGAACCTGAATATTACTCACATTGTACAAATATCTGCATCAAATGAAGAAAAAACTATTCTCCTCTTCCCAGAATTTTCTAAAACAGTTTTTAAAATTATATCCAAAAACAAATTCATGTCAAAATATGTTGATAAGTTGCCATCCCAAACTCCATCCTATATAGAGAGAAGGAAATGAGAGGCCGTGATACATGCTGGAGCCGCAGTGTAAGACAAATGCCAAGAACAATCAGCCCAATATTTATAAATGTAGTTATGTGTTTTCCAAAGGTATATAGGATATTACAGGATACAGAGAGTAAACAGATTATTAAGTTAAAGCAAATAATCATATCCATCTTTACAGTTGCCCCCCGCTTGGGAAGCAGATCAACTTATTTTAACACACGTCATGTATAGCATGACGCACAGCCTTCAGCTGTATATGAATCTCTATTATTAGCACATCTGTTATTTTGTATTCTTTGACCTCTGATTTGTTTATTCTCTCAATGCAATTAGTAACTAGTTCTGGTCTCTATATTTAAAATAAAATCAGATTATCTAAGTAAAACCATGCAATATTTTCCTGTGGCTACCTTACTTCTATTTAGCAAATAATTTCTCCAAGGCCTATTTAATGTGGCAAATAGCGAGATCTCATTTTTTTTTTCCCTACAGACTAAATGTATGGCTATTTCTCTGCCTGTCTGCCCAGTAATGGACACGTAGGCTGTCACCCCCCCTTTTTTGTTTGCCTATTGTGAAGAAGTAGGCAATAATTACCTTCACAGGGTAGTGGTCCTTCTTGGTAGATACCCAGTGTGGAGATTTTTTAAAAAAAACGGCCCCCTTGGGGAGTGGAATTATTATAAGGTATGGCTTTGTTGGAGGAAATGTGTTACTGTGGGGCTGAGCTCTGAGGTCTCCTATGCTCAGGCTACACTCAGTGTGGCACCATAGTTGCTTCTGCTACCTGAAGATCAAGACATATCAACTCTATGCTCCTTCTCCAGCACCATGCCATCTGCATGATGATAATGAACTAAACTGTAAGCCAGCTCCAATGAAATGTTTTTCCTTTGTAAGAGTTGCTGTGGTCACGTCTCTTCACAGGAATAGAACCCTAAGACAACCAGGAAGAGGGATAGGAGATAGCTAGGTCATATGGCAGATTTCTCTTTCTAATTTCTTTAGGAACCTGCTTTCCATAATAGCTGTACCCTTTATATTCCTGTCCAACCATGCTCAGGAGGTCCATTTTAACCACATGGTGGCCAGTATTTGGTTTCTTTTAACTTTTTTGGCAACCATGTTAAAGACATATGGTGTGATACCTGCTCGTGGAACTAACATTTATTTCGCAGATGAGGAAACCGAAGGCCAGGAAGGACTGACTGTCAAAGAAGACGGTTATCTAGTGACAGCACAGCAAATAATTCAGGTACTGAGACAACAAGGATCAATTAAACAACCAAAGGCTTTGGTTTTAAATGTAACAAAATAAAAGATACATTTCAGGAAACCTCCAATTCACTATGACTTAATTATTTTGATATAATCTTCACAAACCATAAGATGTATCAGTCATTATTAATCATTACAAAATATCAAAATTCTTAAATATTAAGTCAAAATAATACTCAAAGCCTTCACAAACAAACAGAAAACTACATATTAAGAAAATCTTGGTCACAAATTTGCTCTCTGAACCAGGACTGCCTTAGCCTGATATAAAGGCAGTTATGAATTTTTCTAAATGAAACAAATCTAGGCTGTTGGTCCAAATGCCCAATACATCAGGACTCCACATTCCAGGCAACCTTTTACCATACATACCTTCCTCTAGTCCAAAATGCATTCAATAATTAGTTATTTCTTTCAAAGCTTTATTTTTTTAAGTTACGGGTTTATGTCTGGGTATATGCACATCATAGCAGGTGCTTGGGGCCAGAAACATTGGTTCCTCGTAGCCTTGGGGTTAAGGACAGTTTAAGGACCTGATGCTTAACTGAACTTGTATCCTCTGCAAGAGTAGTAAATGCCTTCTACTCTCAATAGTTAATTAATCCTTGTTTTCCACAAATAGGAAAATAAAACTCTAGGGAAAAAGGACTTTATTTTGTCCTTATTCTGCTTATGTTCTCAGTACTCAGAAAATGCCTGACCTTTACTAACTTCTCAGTAAATATTTGTGGATAATGAATAATTAAACCCGGGAATGATTTAAAACATATTTACAAAAATTTCTTCTCCTGTGGTAATATTTAACTAACGAATGCTCTTAGAAAATTATTAAAATATTTTTAGATGTAGACTATAAAGAAATAATTAGTGAAAGCTTGACTATTTTTTAATGTACCAAAAGCTGTTTATATTCATGTATACACAAGCCACATGTATACCAAAACTTTTACAATATGCACTAAGCAATTAAAAAGCATTCAAATACTAGTATAAGTGTAAAGTATGCTTTATTAAAAGTCTTGGTTCAGCAGGTAAAGGTGCTTGCTACAGAAGCCTGACAACCTGAGTTTGACCCCAAATCCGTGGTGGAAGAGAAGAACAGAGTCCTAAAAGTTGTTCTCTGACCTTCATGGGTATCATGGCATCCTTACACATATTCACAAAAATACACACAAATTTCTTTGTCTTCAATTTTAAAAGGTTCAGCAAACAATGTGCTTCAAAGAAAGAAACACAAGACTTCAGTTTTATTCAGTGTCATTAAAAACAAAAAGAGTAACAAAAAAATTACTTACCCTGTGTTGGCAAATCCATTTTATTTCTATATTAAATCCTACATCTTCTGGCAATGATTCTAAAACCTACATTGTTGTGTGTTGATGATGAATTGTGTTGGTTTTGGCAAGATGAATGGCAAAATAAGGGGGGAGGAAAACAGAATTATTACAAAAATCAGTAAGAATTCATTACCAATAGGTTTTGTCATTATAATTATCTATTCTACACAGTAGATTTTTATGTTAAATAAGAAAGAATTGTCAAAGAGCAGAAGGCTTAAGTAATATCTTTGATAATTCAATTTTCATCATAAAAATAGACCCTTAAGCCAGGCAGTGGTGGTGCACACCTTTAATCCTAGCACCTGGGAGGCAGAGACAGGCAGATCTCTGTGAGTTTGAGGCCAGCCTGGCCTACAAGAGCTAGTTCCAGGACAGGCTTCAAAGCTACAGTGAAACCCTATCTTGAGAAGAAAAAAAATAGACCCGTAACTGTTGGGGAATATTATTTTCAAATGTGTGACTTTTGTTTACATTGCATTTGTTTAACTTTGTGAAGCTGTGTTACTGCGCCTGTCTAAAACACCCAATGGTCCTAATGATGAATGGCCAATAGCAAGGCAGGAGCAAGGACAGGTGGGGCTAGCAGGCAGAGGGTATAAATAGAAGGAGAAATCTAGAAGGAGAGAGAAAGAGGAACAAGAGAACAAGGAAAAGGGGAAACTAGGGCTAGCCACCCAGCAACTCATGGAGTATGAAGGAAAATAAGACATACAAAAGTGAAAAAGATGAAAGCCCAGAGGCAAAAGGTAGATGGGATAATTTAAGAAAAGCTGGCTAGAAACAAGCCACACTAAGGCCAAGCCTTCATAACTAAGAATAAGATTCTGTGTGTGATTTATTTGGGAGCTGGATGGTGGGCCCCTCAAAAAGTCAAAAGAGTAAAATATCCCACAAACACCAAACCTAAAATCTTTTTCATCATTCCTTTAAAAAATATCTAAAGTGAGCTACTGGAAGCAAGAATTTAATTAAGGAAGACTTTATCCCTAACTCTAAGCCTAACCCTAACTCAAGTTATGCTTTCTGAATTATATTCAGATATGGGGAATATACTAAAATAAGATTAAATAAAAGCCTTTAATTCCAGCACTCGGGAGGCAGAGGTAGGGTGGATCTCTGTGAGTTCG
>LOJH01007948.1:0-26853 GCA_001685095.1 Ellobius talpinus | reverse complement strand
AGGCTCCAAAGCTACAGAGAAACTCTGTCTCGAAAAACCAAAAAAAAAAAAAAATCCAAACAAAATAAAAAGAAACATGGAAAGAAAGGAATCACTTTTTCCAGCGTTTGTTTATTTGTTTGAGTTTTGTTGTTGTTGTTTATTTGTTTGCTTTTAAGAAAAAAATAAACCTTTATTTTCTACCCAGGGTAAACGTAATTACTAAAAAAGATGCTAAAATAAAATTTAAAAAACAGGAAAGAGACAAGAGCATAATCTCCTCACTTCTGTAAGTCAGTGAGGGTGAGTGGGAGCCAGTGTATTCAGGCTAGTCATTTTTAGTTTCCTAATCTGGTTCCCCAAAATTAAGTAATAATAGAGCTAATTTTTAGATTCTGACCATAGATTATAACTATTACGTTTTAATGAAGTTTTAGATATTTTCTTATAATACAGGAAAGGAGATATTAGATACTATTTTTAAGACTGTGTGTGTATGTATGTGTGTATTTGTGTGTACATGTGCAGACTCACCAATGTGTACAGTGTATATATGACAGTAATATATTCTGATAAAAAAAGTCACATTAGAAATCACACTAGTGTGAAATATACTCCATACCCAAATCTCAGCAATACAGTAAACTGTAGAGCACTGGTGGATCATATCCACAGCCACATAGGGAACTGCCAACTATTACCTGTTGCTGCCAAGAGAGATATGTATTATTTGTCTGGGAAAAATAAAATTAAAATTAAAAGTATGGTTCCTAATAGATACATACTGTTTTCAACACAAAAATTAAAAAAGAAATTAGCAGTTTCATATTAAGCCAGGAATCACATCACACACACACACACAGAGCTATACATAATTTTATTGAGATACAAATAGATGTATATGTTAAGAATGAGTTTGTGTGAGAGTATGTACATCTCCCACATTGTTAGCTAAGGTGCTCCAGAACTGACGGAGACATCGTGAATGGGAATGGAGTTCTGGTCTAGAGGTATGTTGTACTGGACTCTGGCATTCACTTACCCGAGTTAAAAGGAGAATCCAGAGCACATTAGCACACACGTCTAGCACAATATCAGCATAAAGAATATTCCCGTCATCAAAAATACTCTTCGGTCTCATGTGAGGCAAATAAAGGGTTTTCTTTTCTATGGAAACTCATTTAAATTTCATTGCAATGGGAAGTTCATACAGGCCTGCAACAACACCGCAGATGGCACGCGAAGCAGTAGAGAGGCAGGAGAACGTGCCCCTCCCGCACAGTACACCTCTCATTTCAGGACAGACTTTGATCCGGGTCTATAAATGACTCAGGTGTTATATATAGGAAGTACAACATGTTCCAGTTTGACAACAGGAGCACTATTCTCTGGAAAGTGCAGGGGTTCTCTTACATTCAATGATATACTTTTAAGAAGACGGGGCTCAGTGGAGCATAAGCCTTTGAATAAGGACTACCAGACTCAATATCCAGTGGAGACTGAGTGTTAATTTAGTCAAGCAAGTGATTTAATTCACGAGTTTTTTCCCCCAGTGAATTTCCTTCTTGCTTTAAGCTCTTATTTTGCCAGTGCTTAGAATATTAAAGCAAGGGGTCTGTTTGTGCGAAAAGTAAGAGCCTGAGAATGCGTTCTCTCTCAAGTTTCCTGGTGGACTAGGGTTTTCCACTCAGCATCATCAGTGGAGCATCTGGGCTTCTTTAACCTGACTGTTGCTCCTCTTCGGAGTGACAGAAAGAACGGATTCAGCAAACCGTTCTCAACACTGATTACATATAACCAATAATTTTCAGGAAACTAAGCTAACACACCCAAACAAGGGCGTTAGACTGACTCCCTTAGAATTGCTGCGTGAGGGGAATCAAAAGATTAAGTATGACAGGAAATGCTCTTTCTCTTGGATGTTCTGAATTAGAGCTTTGGGAAAGTTCCTTCAGGGTAGTACACGTCTATTCAATATAGACTGTAGTTGCTAGAAGTTACTTACTAGAACTGTGTTTTATTAAATGTTATCAAAATGTAATTTCATCATAACTTCTCTTGCTTATCAGATGGGGAAACATCACAGTGCCTATGAAAGACTACTTTGTGAGATCATGGCAAGGAATGCACGAGTCATTTTGTCCATGATGACAATGACATTTAACCTCCAGAAAGATGTGTATCCTTGTTTATGCCAGGATAAAGGCTTTCCAAGAGTTTGGCAGTAAGATAACAGAGTTAAGTGTCTACCTTTCTAATAGGATTTAGAAAGAAATGGAGAGATTAATATCAAAACTGAGGTAGTACTGACCTTACTGCAGCAAATGAAGGACAACTGGAAGAGATTGTTCTATCATAAAATAAATAAAGTAGTTGATGATCCAACAAAATCTATTCTTGGATTAGCTTTTATCAAGTGACTTTTTAGTGGTTTCTTTTAAGTGATATGTTATCACATTTCTAAAATTTTTAAAAGAACATTAAAAAAAGAACATGATGACCATCGTTATACGTACACAGCAGGGCATAGACTTCTGGTTCAAAGATATTAAGTTTATATCCCCATAAGCCAGTTCTTTCTCTGTGCTCTGCACCAGGGACTCTGTTTGGGGTTGGATTCACTGACACTGTAAATTAGAGGACAAAATGGCAAATATTCACTCTGCTTTCCTCCAGTGCTGTATTCTTAGCTGAGCTTTGGTAAGAAATTTAAATGCTTCAGAAAACCAGATTGCTTTCTTTCCTGCCTAAGGGCCCAACTGGCACAACACAGGATCATATATCATTCCAAAAAAATTATACTTGCTTACAGTATTAGATTTTGTTTGAGCTTTTTATTTCTTCTCAACAGATTCTTCACAGCCACAATACCGGAGGCTGTTTCTGAAAACTGCTAATTTTTAAAAATAGACCAGTCAAGCAAATTAGCAGCATGACGAAGGGAGGACTTTATTAGGGAATGAACAGCCATAAGGTCTCAATAAATCTTTTCAGTCATCTGAAAATAAAAGAAAAGCTAAGAAGGATGGGAGGGGGTTATGATTAATTCAAATTTGTTCCAACAACTCTGGAAAGCAAATGTAGGATTTTGTTTAAGTCTTTGTGATATTTCATTTCTATAGACTAAACCTTTTCTTACCTGAGGGGAGCAATCACTTTCTGTGATAACACGGATGTAGAAGCGGTATGTCCTACATTCTTTGGAGATATTTATTTTAAGGTACTTACCAGGTCTGACTCAACTTTTGCTCATTGGTCACAATTACAAATATTCTAAACACACAACGGATAGTCACACCTTTATGTTATACTTGTTTTAAGGTCACTGCATCTATGAGCTTCTTCAAAGATGAGGTTTTGTATTTTTTTGGTGTGCTTCACATGTAAATGCTTGATGAACATTTATACAATTGAGGAAATGAATGCATTGTTATTTCAAAGAACATTTTTCTTATTTTCTTAAGTGTTTGACTTGTTGTATAGATTGCAATTGCAATAGACTGGGCATAGCAAACCTTGAATACCCCATGAATCTTTGCTGAATTGGACTGATTGTCTCTCACTAAACTATATCATCAGATCAGTACACACTCAGCTGCCAAGCCTGACTTCATGGAAAACATTTACAGAATCCCGTGAAACTCAATTATAGGAGATGGATTTTATCTGCAGTATCAAGGGAGGTTTCAATGAATATGTGATATTGGATCCAGGAAAATAAAATTAATTGAGAAAGGTAGTCACACTGGGGCATGCAGAAAAAGATGGGTGTATTTGAAGCAGAGGAGAAAAATACAGTATAATCAAAGGCCCTGGAATAGAGTTGGAGTTGACTCATTAAAAATGATAAAAGCCATTGTTGCTGGAGCATGAAGTGAGAGAAAACAGTTTATAAATTAATTCTTAATAACATCTGCCTTTCAAACAGCACAGTGAAAAAGTGAGAGAGCTATGAAGATACAGCTCACATCACAGAAGGTTTCAGGTAAGAAAAGACATGATGGTAGAAAACAGTTACTCATGTTCCAGGGCAAAATCAGTAAGGCTTGCTACTGGATGCTGTAATATGAAAATGAAAGAAAAGGGCTAGAAATGATTATTAGGATTCTGAGTTTATAAATGAGTGGCTGTTTCATGAGGAACACAGAAAGAAGTCAGAGTACAATATTTAAAATATAGATGTTTCATTTATTACACCTCAGTTTCTACGTAATACTATCTGAAAGAAAGAGTACTGAACTGGTGATTGCCATGAATGACTGTTTTCAAGGAAATGTCATTCACCAAGTTAGTTGGCTTAGGGTGGGGTGTAGAATGAAAATAAAAGGAGATTCTTGCCCGAGCCTTGAGATTCCCAACAGTTTACACAATAAAGGAGGAAAATGGACAAACAAAGAGTATTACAATACATGCGGACAGTTAGGAAAAAGAAAGAATATATCTAGGGAAAACACCTCTTGTAAAAAGGAAGATGTGGTCAAAATGCAGGGGACATGGGCTCTGACTGCACTGACTTATGGCTTAAGGAATGTATTACATGTGCAGACACAGGATGACAGCAGAGCTTTGAGTACATTGCTACTAAATAGCTAACTATACTTTCTGTTATTAAAGTGTCTCTAATAGCAAATCTTTTCTAAGGAAGAGGGTTATTTGTTGTTGTTCAGGCCAGTAGTATTTTAGATAATAAAGGAAGAAATGAGGACACTGGAGATTTTTTCTAACTACATCACACATAGAGGCCAGCAAGCCTACCATAGTAGAATTTCAACACAATTGAAGCACAATACAAAGACCTTATAACAGCCTTCATGGATATGATAGAGATCCATAAAAAGGAAAAAATCAATACTTCAAAGAAATCTATGTAAGCATAAGTAATCATTGGAAGGAAATGAATAAAATATTTTATGATCTGAATGTATAAATAGAATCAATAAAGAAAATCCTGCCTTTCCTAAACAGAAATGGAAGAGGAGTCATCTGGGGGATGAGGGATTAGGGAGTGACTTGGAGGAAAAGAGGTAGGGAAAAGAGCAGCCAGGAAGTAAAATAAATTTATTAAAAAACAAAAAAGAAAATGCAATTATGTCAATATGGAAATGAAAATTTGAAACTCAAACAGGAACCTTACAGAGAAGCCTCACCAAAAGAACACAAACGATGGAAAGAAGAATCTCAGGTATTAAGACTCAACAGAAGAAATGGATACTTCGGGCAAAGAAAATTTTAAATTAAAAAATAATCCCATCACAAAACATCCAGGAAAACTGAACACCATAAAATTCCAAATCTAACATTAATAGGAATAGAGGAAGGAGGAAAAAAAAAACCTAGGTCAAAGGCATCAAAAATAATTTAAACAAAATCAGATAAGAAAACTCATCCAACCTAAAGATAGAGATGCATATCAGGTTAATAGAAGCATATTAGATACCAAACAGTCTGGAATAGAAATGAATGTACACTTAACACATAATAATCAAACACTAAACATATGGAACAAGGAAAACAAATTAAAAGCTGCACGGGGAAAAGATAAATTAACACATAAAGGCAGACTTATTAGAATAACACCTCACTTTTCAGTGAAGATACTAAAAGCCATTAGAGCCTAGACAAAGACATAGATGCCTGCCCAGAGTACTATAGTGAACAAAATTGAGAAGAATAGATGTAGAAAATACAAAATTCCATGATCAAACCAAATTTATGCAGTATCAATCCAAAAGTCCAACACCTATTCCTGAAAAATGTTCTGGAGAGATTAGGGATATAAGAAACATACCACAACAAAATAAAAGCAGTTCATAGCAAGCATATAGCCAAGATCATCTTAAATGAAGAGAAGCTCAAAACAATCTATTAAAATCAGGAACAAGACTAGGTGGTCCACTCTCTACTGTCAGAGTTGCTAAGATCAATAAAAACTGTGAAAACTCATGCTAGCAAGGATGTGAAATAATGGGGACATCCATCCATTGCTTGGGTGTTTGCAAACTTGTACAGTCACTAAGGAAATCAGTGTGGCAGTTCCTCAGGAAGATGGGAATCGATCTACCTCAACATCAAGCAATGCGCCTCATGGGCATATACTCAAAGGATGATTCATCCTAGCATAGAGACAACTGACCAGCCAGGTTTATTGCTGCTCTATCCATAAGAGTTAGAGACTGCTAACAACCAGGGTGTCCCTCGACTAAGGAATGGATAAAAATAATGTGGTGCATTCATAAAGTAAAATATTACTCAGCAATTAAATAAGAAGTAATGAAATTTACAGGTAAACGTTTCCAACTAAAACATTTACCTTAGTGAGGTAACCCAGACTCAGGAATAGAAATATGTATGCATATGCTTATGTGTAAATATTGAATGTGAAGTCAATGCTAACCAAGCTACAACCACAGAGGCTAGGCACAGAGTAATTAAATAATGGAGGAGAGGGATTGATTTACCTAGGAAGTGGAAATAGAATAGATAGTTTTGGATAAGTTTGAGGAGGGGGATGTGAACAGGAGAATCAAGTACGAAAGGAAAAAGAAGAGGGGCACAGTGGAGGGAATATGAGGGGAGACAGCGAAAATTAGGCCATTTGAAGGGTAATATGGAAAGCTATCACAGCAGAATATTTGTAACATATATACATATATGAATGTGAGCTAAATGAAAGTGGCAAATAATAGAGGAGATGGAGTCCCAATTGGACACCTGTTGTCACCAAATGTAGCTTCCAGTACCAGGATTGGGTTACATCTAATTGAGTTGTTGGCCAAAGGGATCTCATGGGAAATCCAAAATAACCCAGGATATTGCCATGACTATATATTGTTCTCTTAAAAACTGACACCAAGGCTCTATTTCTGAAAACAGCATCTATACAACACATTGAACATCCTACATCCTAGTGTCTTTAGCACAGGAGAGTACTCTGCACTTTTAACAAAGGGGAAGCATAAACACCCAATAAATCCAAAACCCTTTGTACTACAATGAGATCCTACCTACAATATATGCTAAGTATAATGGTGACACAAAGCTTATAAGAATGACCAACCAATAGCTTCTATGATGTAAGGCATTCTCTATGAGATAGTCATCATACCTAATAGTGTTTGGATCATCAGGGACCTCATACTGGATAGCCCAGGGACCAAAGGTAAAACCAAAACTACTGTTAAAATAGTAAAAATAAAACGACAACTAATGATATTCTGCTATACTTATAGTTCAGTATTGTGGTGCAGATCCATCATCAGAGATACTTCCTCCTAGAGCAAATAGGAAAAAATATTGAGACCCACTGTTAGACATTATGCAGAGAATGTGAGGCCTGGAAATACTCAGTCCTAAATAGAATACCTCCATCACATCCCTCCCTTCAGAGCTCAGGGTAACCCACGGAAGAGGTGGACAAAAAGATAGGAGCCAGAGTCGATGGAAGACTAGAAGAAAACAGGGTCCTTTACATCAGCAGAATTGATGAACATGTGAACTACAAAGACTAAGGCAGCAATCACAGGGCATGCATTGGTTTGCACCAGGCGGACACCTGGAGCTAAGAATAGGTGACAGATGCCCTCTTTGCCAACCAAGACAACATCTCCCATTGATAAGCACTTACAAATGAAAATTTAGTTTTCTCCAAGTGACTCTCACTGGAGAAACAAATTATTACTGAGGACAGGCTTCATGTCCAGCAGGAGATGACCAATAAAAAATGAATTCGATGACATCATAGGCAATTTCTTACCTCATGTCATGCAAAGGCTATTTTTGTTGTTGTAAATTATATCTTATTAAATATGTATATGTGTATATACATATACCCTTTGCCCTACAGGTCCTTTCCCTATCTATCTATCTATCTATCTATCTATCTATCTGATATATAGATATCATAGCTTCCAATTTAGCGTTTTTAAGGTATTCCTGCCTATGCAAAGAAGGAGTGTCTCTCTATGTCTCTATCCATTTATTGTTCTTTTCCTTGAGTTAGTTTCATCTATTTTGTTCTATTCATATGCATTCATTTTGTTCATGTAATATTTTATATTATATTTTACTATATTGTTTTTATCATTCCTTAGAAGCCTGTTTGTTTTCTAATGAGACAGAAAGGGCATTGGATCCAGATGGGAGGAAAGAAACTTGAAAGAGGATATATTATGTGATTCAAAGGGTCATTTTAATGAAAGGAATAAAAGAAAGAAAGAAAAATATAAAATGTCTCTTTCTCACACACACATGAAAGATCAGACAATAGTTTTTTTTTTTTTCCAGAAGGGAAGAGAGAGAGAATAACTTACAGAAGTTCCTGTTACTGTTGAGGGTCCAAACATAATAAAACAATAGTTACAGTATTGCTAGGTTCATCTATGTTATTATTATCACCTGAGCTCAAATGAAGATCTGTTTCTGATAAAACAAAACGGTGAACTAATTTGGGACTGATGATTTTCCTTGATAGAATTTTAAAACATATGGGTAAAGGGTGACTAAAAAAGGGAAATGAAAGAATAAGAAGGAAGGCAAGAAAAGGTCTGGAAGAGTGTAAGGCTCTATATGTTATAATGGATTCCACAAATAGGTATGCAGCAAGTTTTAAGCTAAGAAATAAGGAGTTGCTGTGGGGAACCAGGGTATTCAGGAAACAGGATTAAACAAAGGGGCATTAATTATACATCATCAATCAATTGTCATCAATCAAAGTTATGATTCTAAAACAAAATATACCAGTGACCCTTGGCAATGACATTGTATCAGCTATATATTGTAACAACATGCGCATGTGTGTGTATGACAGAAGTATGATACAGAAGTATATGGGAAACGAGATCTAGCAAGTCCTAGTGATTGCATACACAAAGATAGATGTTCACCGACAAGCATGACTGAGTTGTAATGCACGGAAAACAAGAATGAACTTGATTTAGTGCATCTTAATGAAAGGATCTACAATAACAAAGGGTCTGAATGGAATTATACATCTGATAATTTATATTGTGATTATAAGCTGGGAATTTTCTAAAACAATCCTAAGGCTTCCATCTAGTTGAAAATAAAATAATTCACTGCAAATGTTTTCAAATATGAATCTTCACTTTTCTGTCCAAAGGCATGAATTTTTTATATAAGTTAAATATGAGAATAAGTTCTTTTGTTGTTATAGTTAAAGTATGGCGAAAATTCTCACTATGAAGTACAAATAATCAAAAAAACAAAACAAAAGGATAAATAAATTTCTCCAACCAGGGGCTTTTATTACATATTTTCTGTTTTTCTTTTCCTCGCAGAGGAGAATTATAACCTCACCATCAGATTTAGCACAAGAGAAAAAAATTAAACTTCATCCTAATAGATTGACTTACTGTACATGTTCCGAACCAAAAATGTGGAGGAAATTGCCTTAGGAAATATCTGAACCATAATAAATCTGTTTAAGGAATAAAACAGAACCATATATCCTAATGTCAAACAGCATCCTGGAGGCTGATTCATCGGTGCTGTCTGTGAAGAGAGAACCAAACAACTAAGCAATGCCGAGCATAGAACAGAGGGGAAGCTACTGTACAATATTCAGACAGGACTTGACACCTAACACACAGTGATACACATTTCCTTTGTCCATACATTTTAAGACAGTTTTTGATGTTTAATTATAAACTGTAATTCAAAGTTACTTCAAAATTTCAAAGTTAATATGCTTGATAAAGGGAAAGTATTGGCACTGAACTATAATAAAGACTACAGGGTGCTATCATTTGCATATGTTAAACTGAGTACTCATTACTATTTTTACTATGTGTGTCTATATGGATTTTTGCAAGTCTGTGTTAAGTAAATATAAATTAGTGGGGTATTTACTATAGTCATAATTCCTGTACACAAATACATTTTCAGAAATTAACAGAATATTTATATCTAATAATATGTAGACAAATGGGCTTGAGAGAAATTGCAAGTTTTCCAATATTTACTCTCCAGATAAAAATTAATTTATTTAAATGAAATGCTTACAATTGCTGGTGAAGATCATCTGTAATACTAAGCATGTGAGGATGCTGAAATAAAACTGTATATTCACACAATTTTCTGTGGGACTATATGATGTATTCGAATTCATTGTTCCCTGTCAGTTCCATCCATTCATTAACATTGAGCCTACTTTAAAAATCTATGCCTTAAATAAACTTGATTTTTATAATTGCAGAGCAGGGAGGAAGGCACTAATAATTACAATCTCTATTGCCCCCAAACCTTTCTTCAACCATAGGTATTTTTCATTACTTTGCATTGCCAAGAATTTGAGAAAAGTGATCCAAACTGGAGGGGATGTGTCAAACGTGTCTGCACAGAACAAATAGTGTGTTCTAGAGAACTGGCCCTTTCCATGCAAGCTCTAGACCCCACGGGACTACTGTGCTGTGTGGCCTGAATGTTCTTGAAAAGAAAGGGAGAGAAGTCTTTGCTAAGCATTGCAGTAGATGTTCTATCAGGAAGCAAAACTGGTGGCTTTCGGAGTAAATTAACAGCTCTGTCACAGTGGGTGGAGAAAACATTGTGTAATACTCTTCACAGCTTTTAAGGAAGGCTATGCCAAAAGAAAGGCTAGTGATGTGACTGGCACAGTGACAGTGTAGGGTAGCAAGCTACAGCAAAGAGCAAAAGCAGATGAACAGGTATCTTCAGATCTAGGGGGAAACTAGAAACATGGAAAAGGAAACTATAGAGTAACAGAAGTGAAGCAAGATCTATTCTATATATATATATATATATATACATAAATTTGAGGAAGAGCAGTGATTGTGATGATGTTGATTATGCTTTTTAAAATAAAACTTTGATAGTAGATTAATCATAAACCAAAGAAATGAAAGTGTGAATATCTGAAGAACATACAAAGGTAAATTTATTTTTTCTCAAAATCACATCTCATTATTCATTCATTGGTGAACACGGCCACAATGCATATTTGGAGGTCAAAAGATTTTGCAGAAGTCGATTCTTTTCTGCTAACACTTCAAGATCAAATGCATCAGGCTTGGCAGAAAGCTGCTTTACCTAATGAGCCATCTTATACTAGGAAATATTCTTACACTTTTGTACAAGAGTGCATACACTATGTAATTCAGATAGACAGAGCTACAGTGTTAAAACTAAGCCAACTTAGTAACTATGAAGTGAGTTATTATGTCTCTTAACTAAAATGTATTATTTTTCAGTTACCCAGTTATAAAATACAGTCACAGTGAGGCTAACATACTATAAGTTAATTCATTTTTGTTTATAATTAAACAATTATATAGTAACCTCTTTAATGCATGTCTAGAGCATACAGAACTATGTAAATAAACATATCACAATATTTAAAGGAATATATATTCAATGAAGTTTGCTTAGTGACTTCCTACCTGGCTCTTAGAAGATACTAATTATAAATATAATATCCATGCTTTTCTCTCTGAAAATCAAATCAGTTGCATGAGTTAAAAAGCCTTATCTATGTAAGAAAGAAAAGGAAGCCTATACAAGCAAAAGAGCAGGTGGTTATAGGGCACAAGTATTGATTCATCATTTGCTACTTTCTCATCTCATAATATTTAAAGGGTCCTATGTTCTCTATCCTGATCTTCCTTATCTTTATAACAATGAATAATATAGACTACATATATTCTCAAGAATATACTAAGAAATATTGAAGCGAATACCAAATTTCCTGTACTATTTCCTTGCCTGTTACAGTTTAACATATTCCAACATGTGGTGTTGGTACATTCAACAGTGGATCCGAGGTTGTCTCACATAGGATTTTAAGGAGCTATTTTGGGTTTCATTTTTCTAGCTTGGTAGATAACTATAGATGTCATAAAAATCTTTTTTTCTCTCTCAAGCTTCTCTTATCATTGTTAAATATGAACTGAAATATGCTAAGGTCACAGACATCTGAGTCTGTGGTAATGTTCTTGAAATAGTAATGTCAAGGAACTAGGTTGTGCCAGGCACCCTCAGTCATGAAATGAGCACATAAAGAATGGTGTATTATGGGCTCTTTTGTGGACACTTTATTAATGAATTTCAAGGACAATGGATAAAAAATACCTGAGTGGTACTCATACCATCTGAATTCTGGAAGAGAAAGTATCACTTTGAATAGATTATGGCAGTACACCATCAATTTCAAAATTCTTAAAAATTCGAATCTTGGTTTCACTATATATTCTTCTTTACCTCATATTATGCTCTTTGAATAGTTCTGCCTTTACTGTGTATCATGTAAATATAACTCCATCATCCTCAGTATATGTGCGGTAATGTGGCATGGTGGTATATATGCAAAATTGTATTGACCTATACTTGAGATCTTTCACTGGGGCTACAGACATCAAGATTTGACTCTCTCTTAGACAGTTCTTGCTATTCTGCAGCTGCACAGTTATAAATATAGCCATATTGGTACTTCCAAAATGGCCAATTTTTAATGGTTTGTTTTTCTATTGCATTACACCTTTTTCCTCATTCTACTCTTCGTTATTCTCTTAAAAAACAACTTATTATGTGTTCTCAGTTTTTCATCTCCCTCCCCCCATTACCCTGAAACCATCAAGGCTTTAGGATCACAACCCCTGCTGTTTCTTCATTTAAGCTGACACCTATGTTAAGCAAATGCTACAAAGGTGTCTTGACTTGTCACCAGGATGATCATTCTAATCTACAAATCTGGGAATTTTTTCTTCTAGAACATTTCATTGGAGCTTTAGCACCTACACAATCAAGAATCTACAAAACCAAGTCAAAATCTTCATCCATCATGTGTATTTCTCTAGTGCCATCTTCTCTATCTTATGGTCATCTTCCATCAATTATCTTACATTCCTGTACTACATGAAGAACTGCACATGCCTCTACAGGCACTGCTCTCCTAGAGTTCTGCTCATGCCTCTACAGCCACTGCTCTCCTAGAGTTCTGCTCATGCCTCTACAGGCACTGCTCTCCTAGAGTTCTAGAGTCTCTGCTTGGCCCTTAACACTCCCACTTTACTTTTGACTTCAGAGTACTTTCCCATTTGTATCAAGGGACATTGGGAAGGCTTTTTATCTCTTCTATTTTCAAGTTATATAAAATTTAATAACATTTACAGTACTTATTATGTGATTGAATAGGCACACACATCCGATTTTTATAGTAACTATCTGAAATTGTCATAGTTTTATCAATTATATGCATAAAATTCTCAGACACAAGAAGAGCAAGGACCCACATCTTGCAGTGGTGAAACCAGTAGTCTAGATTCAAAGTCCATGTGTGTATGGACTCCAGTGTGCTTGCAGCTCTTGTTGAATACTTTTATCATTGTGTATATTAAGCTATAGTACATTTTTTCAGGATGGGCTTATTTATAACTGCTGCACTGTGAACTCTTTGAATATAGTGCCCATATATGATTAGTAACTATATTTTTCTGTATAAAGTTGTGTTGGTATGTGACATGTTTCATTTTCTTGGTCTCTAATAGGTGTTGCTCTCTTAAAAGCTTGTATACACTGTGGAGTTACAGACTAGGAGGACATAAGTTGCTTGTGAAGAATCTTCGGGGGCTATATGGGGTGCCCATCCCCCTCTCCTGTAGTCTACTTTCATTCTAATAAGAAGTAAATAATTCCTTTTGTCACATGCTTCTATTTCAGTGATGTCTTTCCCAACCACATGGGGTCAAGTCATCAGGTGCTGAACTCTTTGCACCCATGAACTGAAATAATTATTTATAAGTTGGTTTTTGCCTATATTTTATTTTAGAGACGAAAAGCAAATTCATCGCAGTCCAAGGGTGAATTAATTTTATAAATCAAATGCTGATTTTGTCTTCCTCTAGTACTTCATAATTTTTGGTCTACATGAACTTATTTTATTGGATACTCTTTGGGTAAGGTGATCTTTTGTTGAAAGGGATTGAGGATTACCAGGGTCTTTTGGAGTTTCACAAGCATATCAATGATTTATGGACTATGTAAAGAAACAGTATATGGAATTTTTTCTTAAAATTTCATTTATAATTTTCAAACACATTTTAGCTTAGCTTTCAAGTAGTGTGCTTCTTCTTATCCTCCCACCATCCTGTGGAAGCTTCATAATACCTTGTGGAACTCATACCTTGAAGACTGTGCCCTGGTAAATGCTGGCTGACTGAAGATGTAGATAAAAATCACTGAGCCAGACTGAAAAGCTGACGTACCCTAACTCTAAATATTTTCACACTCTTTCTGCTCTCTGCAGGTACTTTCCACACAGCTCTACCTACTCTTATCTGATAAAAACAAACAACAAAGAAACAAACAAAAACTTTTCTCCTTATTGTTTTACCTGATTTCTGGGCTCTTCTTGCCCTTCTCAACACCCATTTCCACCTCTCCCTTCCACTCAGCTCAGTTACTGTCTAGGGGTTATATGGAGCTTGCCTGTGCAGCAGAGGTGTCTCCTACAACCCCGGTAGCAGTTACTTTGTAAAGCATTCATCTTGCTTTCAGCCACGCACAGCCTTGTCATAAATTTCTACTGTCGAATGTGAAGGTTACTTAAGTTTAGCATGCATGTGTATTTCTTTTTAAATAATTCCGTAAATTCTGGCCCATACCAGAATTTTCTCCTTGTCCCTCCAGGGAAAAATCAATACAGGAGGCATACTGTTATATGCAGTCTTTCACTGCTGCTTTGAACCAAGTGGAAGAATTTGCCAAAATCATACTCTTTATTTTATAATAATGCCGTGAATGAGAATTTCAAATGATGGAGAGTTTACACCTTCTGTGTGGCATAAACCAGGCTGATTTTGAGATTACTAGGAGGGAAATGCACATTTTTAAGACATCACTGAGTTTTATATGAAATAATTCTCTATTTGACAGAATTCTAATACTGTATTCAAAAAGTAAAGGAAAATGCTTCTATATGATTAACTGTTGATGCTCCTGAGTTCCTTAGTCAGATTTCATGCACCTCTCTGGAGCCCACTGCAGAATAATAAACTGCAATAAAATATTTTGTCTCTTATTGGAATTGAACTCTAAAGCAATTCCTCACAGATACCTTTACAAAACAAATGCATTTCCCTGCAAGCACAGAAATGAAAAGTGAAAACCTAAACAATGGATTTCGCTTCCTTTTTAGTTTTTAAACACTAACCAATATCTACTAGGCCACAATAGAAACCAATAAACACTCAGTGTGACCGACAGTCTCATTAGCATACGGAATGTCTCTGAAGCTGTCTTATGTCTAAACTACTCCCATGAAATATAGTGAATACTCTTACATCCCTTTCACATTTAACACCTGTCATGATTCTACCTTCAGGAAGAAAAAATAGTCACATGATGACAAAGTCATCAGTAACTACCTGACAGATGAGAGGGGACTTTTTTTTTCGTATAAATCTTTTCCTTTAACTTTTGTTTGGATGTGACATCTATTGTTATGCATTTGGCAGACATTCTTTCAACTCTGTTTGTGAGTGATATTTAAGGTTCATTTACTCATTTTACCTGAAATATTTATATAGAAACATTTAACACAAATATTTTGTGCTCTTTTAGACAAACATTGGAGTAGTGTTTCAATTCTTTCTGTGCTGTGTCTTACACACTAATCATAGTGAATCACACTCATTATACACACTGGACCATCAGTCAGTCCTGAGCAAATATCAAGAGTAGACGTCACAAACTCTACTGGGAATCACTGTATCAGATAATATCAGTAACCATTCTCAGAGTACTATACAGCAAACCTTAACCTAGTAACTGTAAACCATGAATGACACACTGGCCTTACTTTAATACAAATTTTAATGTTTATACTGGCCTTATTAATACAAAAAAATTGTGATGATTTTATTTCAAGTTCTCTTGAAAAAGTATGAATCTTTTGCTTACTAGAGGTGATTTATGAAATGGAAACGTATTAATATCATGAATCAGAAAGTATTCCTGATCATCTTGTTAATGGAAAATGTGTAGAATCTGTTTAGTTCATTGACAACAGAGGCCAATATGTGTTAAGAATGAAAGAACAAATTTGCATGAATAAGTCATTTCACCACGCCTTTGCATACATGTAACAGTTTAGATAGCTTGTCAGTAGTGCCCCTCACCATGTTGGACACTTGTTATTTACTCCATCAGTGTTTCTCATAAAGCTTAGCAACATCAAAGATGGAGACAGAGGCTACAGCACGGCTCGGAAACATGTTAACGGCAAGGAAAATCCATAGGATTCTAATCCTTGTTCATCATAATGAAAGGGTGTAAGAGAGGCTGAGACTAATGCAGACTCCTGCTGCAGAGGTAAGTGTGGGGTAACAGAATGGATCACAATCTCTTGTCAAGTGAGGAAGGTGCATGACACATATCAGGACTGACAGAAAACAAACATGTCTTCTGGATCAGAACTTGGAGGAGTTTTCTCATGTTTCCAGATTTTTACTATTTCCCTATGGCTAAAACATGCAAAGAAAAGCCAGCAAGCTACTAAAAGCTTTCTTTCTTTTTTTTTTTTTATTTAAAGGGATGTGACATTAGGACATGCCACAAATGTGGAGACATTCAGTAGATGCTGTTATCGTACAAGCAATGATGCAAAGGTTAGGAAAATGGCATGCACTAATAAAAACTGCGGCACTAATGAGAAGGTTGCGTGCTGGGGAGTGTGCAGGCAGCCTCCCTATGGTTTGTTGCCATGACATGATGATCAGGTCAGCATTGGCAAATGTATGACTAATTTACTAATGGATGACAGGTGAATTCAGAGGCAGGGGAGTACATCTAAGGCCCTGTCAGTGAACCTGTCAGAAGTAAATATACAACCTCCTTATAGCAAAGCACCAAAACAATTGCTAGGAACAGTCTTTTTCTTTATTTGTAGTTTCAGTGCTGCACAGAAAGTATCTTCAGGACTCTCTTTAAGGATCTTGATAGAATTGGTTTTTGTTTATTTTCCAGAGTACATTTTTATTTCACTAAACAGAAGACAATTTCATCTTCCTTTCTTCCTTTAGATTTATCTAACTAAAATACTTTCAAATCATAAATACTGGTGTTGGTAAAGAATTTTATGTGTGACTTTTCCCCTCAAATGCTATATTCTAATTTTTCATTGCCTTCATGCAATTCATGTTAGGTTTCTAATCATATTTTTCACATTTAAAATTTGTGATTTAAGGTCATTTTTGAAATAATCTGTAGCAGTCACCTCTTAGAGTATCTTCTTAGAGAAATTTTAGAGAAGGATTCACCACAGCATCAAAATTCTTTCATCAACTGGCACCTCAACTGAAGATATTATAGTTCAGCAGAAGTTGTCTCCACAAGGAGAATGTGCAAACTTTTGGAAGTTTGGCTCCGCCATGTTTCTACATAGACTCTCCATAGAAGTAAAGCTGTCTGCAGTTGAGGAGCACGAAAATGTACAAAGTCATATATCTTTCCTTGATGTCCTTGCTACTTTTCATTTCTTGTAGGAGATCTGTAGGTTGCTCTGCAAACCTTGGTTTACTAGAATAATCTATACTTAATCAGTTATTTACCTTTCTTTCTGTTTTGTGTTGGTTTTCTAGTTAAGCGCTCTCAACAGGTCTTCTGCTCCTTGTAAAGAGAGTGTTATTCAGAAATATCACCCCATTGTTGTGGGTGAGAGTGGTTGTAAGCGCACTTGTGTGTGAAAATGAGAGTGCAGACAAATATATTGTTTTTTTTTTTAAATATTAATGTGCTACAAGAATTGTGGCACTCACAATGGGACAAAAAAAGTAATAGAACTGTGGCTGTTCATCAGGCTGGGACCATCAATAATGAGCTCCGAGAAGACAGTGGATAAAATACAGCAGTCGAATATTCAATCAGGGAGGTTTTACACATGTGTGGTCTATGGAAGGCAGGAGGCACGGAGGCTATTATGAGGGGCATAAAAACAGGCCTTACTATCTATTATGGCTATAGGAAATGATAACAGCTGAATTCCAAGATGTGCCTGACACAGACGAATTCTGGAAGCCTCTCTCTCAAAAGAGACTACAAAGGGGTTCTTGTTGCAGGTAAACTGTTAAGTTTCCATAGCCAAGTGGTTTTCACATAGGAATGATTTTACCCCCATATGGAATGCTGGCAATGGGGAACTGGAAACATCGTTGGAAGTGGGGTGAGAAGTGATTATTGGCATCTTGTGATACAAGGTATTAAAAAAAATCCTGATTTGATTTCTAACAACATGTAGGAAGTATATATAAAATAAGAATTGTATCTACATAATTTTACTAAAAAAAAACAAAAGAAACAGGAGACAGAATGCTGACGCAAGAGGTCAGAAGTGTTTCCCTATCCCAAATTCTTCCTGAGTCTCAGAAAGCTTGACTGTATCATCAAAAGATTAAAAACAGCTAAATATTTCAGATCAGCAACTTTTATACGGTCACCAAACACAAGAATTCTGTGATTATGGCTTATTTTTCTCCAGCCCATGTAATACTCGCTTATATAAGTCCAAACCCATTTGCTGAGATACACTCTGTATTTGATTTCACTGATAAAACCAGTAAAATTAAACCAACATTGGCCCAGTAAATGACTGGTTGAATCACTATCCAGTAACAAAAGAAGGAGTTTCCAAGGGGATATTTTTGGGGATTGTAACTTACTCCAGCACAAGTTCATTTATCTAACAATCCATCTACACCACTTGCTTTTTATCCATTCATCCAACAAAGGACATATAGGCTAATACTGGCAATTGTCAACAGTATAGCAATAACACGAGTGAAAACATCTCTCTCTTTGACATCTTCATTTCAATTTGGAAATACACCCAGTAGTGGGTTGGCTGAATCATATGGCAGCTCTATTTTTAGATTTTTGATAATAGCCTATTTAAAATATGTAGATTACATAAGTAGCTATGTTTTAAAGAAAACCTATATATATATATATATATATTTAAATTGTAGGTACATATCAAGTCTTTGGGAACATAAAACTACACTGAAATTTATTCTTAAAGTTTCTCTGAAGAAAATAAAGTGAATCATCTTAGGATGGTAAGGAAAAATTTCACTCTCAGGTACAATTGCACGTAACTAACAGCTTTAAAATAGCAACCAGCTATGTAACAAGCAAAGAAAGGAACTCCTGTGACATTAATCCACACAATGTATCTGACTGATATTACCTTTTCTAATATCTCTCCCATTTTAAAATATACTCTCCCCTGTTGCAACTGAGAAAAAATATTTATTAAAAGAACTCCAAGTAAATAAGAAACAGACATTTATGATTCTCAAAAGCTAGACTGCATTAAGTTTCGACGATAGCCCTCTTGTGTGTTCTGCTCCTTGATTGCTGAACCTCCACATCCTTTCTGAGAGAATGGATACACCTGGGAAGCTTCCTTAATTTAGTTCCTTTCATCTGAAAATTTCAAAAGCTTTGCTGCTGGCTATTATTTACAGTAGCTGAGTATATGGGAGCAGTGATCCAATGAGAAGTCACAACCATCATCAAAATGAGTTACAAGGGTTTTCAGTCTTGTTTAAAAACTTAGGAAATAAAATTCTGAGGCATGTGGCTCCATTCTGAATTCTAATTCCATTGTTTTGGTACAACGTTCATCTCTTTGTCTCGTTTTCTGTATCCTTAGGTAAATAATGGCCTTATTTCCCTAGTTGGACACAAATGAAATGCAAAGTAACAGTGAGTTTGCCTCTGTGAGCAGGCTTAAAAAAAGGGGTGTGAGAGCGAACAATTTTTGTGGCACACGATTTGAAAGGGCCAAGGGGGTAAATGCCATACGGGCCAAAAGACAAGAAAAGGTGTCCTTTAGAACAAAAAAATTTAAAAAAGAATACAGAAGAGGAATGCTGATGAAATCAAATCTATAACTATTTTTTACATGGATGGTTATGAAGACAGCGGAGTGTGTTGGAGAGACTTTTGTGTAAGAAGCAGTATGTAGCTCAAGATGGGAAGAGGGAAATGATTTCTCAGAACTATAATTAAATGTTCATTAATGACACCCTTGTGAAAGTGTTTCAAAGCATGAGACTCCACACCTGCTTTGTCATTCAAATCACTGAATACTGGCCCAGAGGTTTATAACGTATGACCATCTGTATAAATAATCTACCAAGGATTACTATGCTTTTAGTGAATCACAAAATATACATACTTTAGACTATCTAATTATCTAAAATGCATGGCACATACTGACATCACCCAAATAACACTCTTTGCTAAATACTAACCATGTAACAACAACTTAAACTATGAACAGGGAAAAAAGAGGAGTCTACTGTTTTGCTAATGGGCCTCAGTGGTTTTGTGGTAAGACAGTGTCCCCATTCAGTGCTAGGCCTCTGAATCTTAAGCATAGAATAGTGGCTCTGATTAGCTGCAGATGAATTAGAGCACCAAAAATTTCCTATATCCCTAGATGACTCTCCAATGTACCACATAATGAGACTTGACTTTTTTCTTTATTCCTCAGGTCTCTCAAAAGTATCAGGTACAGAACCAAAGGAGTCAGAAACAAGGCTTGGACCAATGTGCTTTATGGTCATATAAAACCTTTTGCTAATGGGGTAGTCAGGCCTCATTCATGGTGACCCTCTCAGTTCATAATCCATTATTAACTGCCTAACAGTTTTCCTAAATCTTTATTAATCAAGTAGACTCCTTAATGATATTCATGAAAACTGGTCAAAAGTTTTAGAGAGTAATCCTCACTACTGAGTCAGAAATGTTGGTGTCCTTGGTGGCATGCAGTCTCATCTCCGTGATCTACTTATTAGAGTACCGGTCTGCAAGAGTTAAACATGCCTTTTAAAACAAAACCTTAAAGATCATTTTCTTATTATAGTTTGAGGATTGATGGAAAACCCAATGATAGTTAATTAAGTAATTATTTAGTGCATTAAGTTGCACCACAAGCGCTAATTTGATGTTGTCTGTGAATCAGATACTTGATAAGCTCTGGGAGTATAAAGGCAGTATGAAGAATAGAGGTTCACATTCCGGGGAGGTGACATGACACAGATGAAAGCAATGGGACACTGAAGGAAACTATGGCCGAGACTCTCAGGAATAAGCACAGGAAGCTTTTCCCAGTCAGCGCTGGTGCTCCTGGAAAATTGTTGAATAGTTGTACACTTGAAAAGGTGACTACTATACTTTGACTGGTAGTTGTTTGCTATTTATTTCATGGAAAATAATCAAATATTTCCTTTAAATTTACATAATGAGTTCAGAGTATGCTGTTTAGTTCCACAATGTTTTTTTTTCATTTAGCTATTTTTAAATGATATAATTGTTGACATCTCAATGTTGTATTCAGATGTAGTATACAAAATGGGCTACATTAAAACATCCAAAAGCTTCAACCACTATTTTTGGTGCTATTCACTGAAGCATTAGGCAACACTTTAGAATAACATACTTGATTCCTTGATATTCCATAGATCAAAGATCTAGTTTATAAAATTAGCTTGGGATATATAACCTATTGGCAAAATATGTATTAATATTACATTAGAAATAACATAAAAATTATAATCACCTATACATTATTTAACATTTTACGAAATGTTTTGTGTTTTTTTTAGTAAATATGGAATATTTAAATAAGACAATGATATTTTGTAAGTTTAGAAGGGCTGGAAGTATTATAGCAGATTATATAGATGAATGGATATTTAATTTGCTCTGATTTTTCAATAATGAAAATACAACACAGCTTTTTATAAAATTTGAGAAGTCCGTGATCATTCCATTAAAGTATTTGTTTTTTTTGTTAAGCATATTAATCAGAATATAGACACAACAATGGCTCACAAAGCATACCTGGCTGTGGCAGAGACACCACAGCTTGATGAACACTATAATTACTATTATTGAATAAAATACATTCCTAAGGATATTCAATTTAAATATAAAATATTGAAAATATATTGATTAAACTACATACAGAACCCCCAAACCAAGTGGAATTCAAGATGAATAATGCCCTCATAACTACAAAGGTGATGAGAAAAAGACAAACGTCTTATAATTCAAGTTAAAGAAAGGCAAGAATCAAGAGCAAATATCCCAGAGAAGGTAGTATAGATATTAATGACAGGGAGAAGAATCAGTATGAGCTTTAGAGTCCTTAATTTATGTGAATATATTAGGTAGAGGCAAAGAGCTGACGTCATAGTTCAGGATATTTGTAGTGCCATCATTTATCACAGTGTCTAGAATATGAATGGAAAGGAGAACTGGGATGGTCAGACTAGACTTAGAGCCATTTAATCAGGTTTGGGTTTGGCTCTAAGAATCAAAGGTGATAATCCTCAATGGATGATGGACAGATGGATGGAAAGGTGGATGGATAGATGGAAGGATGGATGGATGGATGCAATGAAACATTTTAATAAAACAATTAGAAATGTTTGAATAGTAACTAAAAACAATGAATATAAACTGATAAACTATAATAATAAATGTGATAACATCAAATAAACATTTAGTCAACAATGGGCTCTTTTACTTGATTAAAATAGAACGAGGTCAGAATGGGAGGCACACCATTTGCAAAAGAAATTGAGAAAGCTATTATAACTTTTTACAAAATACCTACTTTTATTTCTTTCCTTTTCTAAAACAAGGTTTCAACCACCGTTTTGTAATATTTCAGTTCAATAAAATATTGAAATTAGTATTATTTTATCTTCAGTGATCTTTCCTTAATTGAAAAGTATTTTAAATTATGAAGACTATTTTTCTACATATATAACCATTAAATACAAATCATTAAGACACCATGACTATTTATATAAATGCACATAAAAGAAATGCTAATATAGCAACTGAACATACACAAGCACATACATAAATACACACTACAAAACACACACAATTATATGTTGATATCATGAGACTTTTCCTTTAATCACCTTAATTGGAATAACAGAACTAAAAATTATGTTTTAGTTGTTTTTGTTTTTGGAAATTGAGAATACTGTAAAATGTAGCAAAATATAGGAAATAATATACTATGCTTGGGAGTTTTAAATTCAGTAACTAACAGGAAATTTGCACTGTTATTTTACTGTTGAAGTAAAATGAAACAATGTCTGGCACTTTAAGACTATATTTTTGTAATTGTTGTTACAAGACCATGAATAAATAATTGACTAAAACACTGAGGATTGAAAAGTAAGTAGAGGTCTTGGGGAATACTTGCCATCATAAATATTAAGGAGTAAGCTAGAATTCATGGTTCTACTTTTCTTACGAAAACAACAGTTTCTAGGGTTTCCTAGGAAGACTCCCAAGTGAACATGAACAATAATGTCAGTTGCTAAAGCAAGAAGACATACTGTCTGATTTGCAATATCATTAAAGTACAGAATTAAGGCTTATTCTGTAAGAATTGCCATATGGCCATAGACATTGGCCTTCATTCCTAGAAACATGTAGATTATCTGAAAACAAAAATCAAATAAGCAATGCAAAGAAAACTCAGGAAGATTAACTTATATAAAACTGAAAACAAAACAATATGGGTAACTTCTCAAAGTCTATGGGAAGAGTGTTAATACTGATAAAACATGACATTAAGTCATATGGAAGAGTAAAACATTAAATAGTTAAGAACAGAACCTAGTCATGTCTGGGTTGTTATTCAATATGATCAGGATGTTCTTCACTATGCACAAATAAATGTTTAAGGTAACTACTTTTGCCACTATGTCTCCCTATGACAAATGGTTCACAAATATGTAACATTCAGGAATTACTTATGTATTATATTAATAATTCACACAGACACACACAGCATGGACACATGAAACATATCTACATATGCACACAAAAGAATGCTGAAAGCAATATTATACTTATGATTACTGAGCCCTTACTTTCAATTATGTTAGCTAGGTTATACTGTATTCAGATATTAATAGAGATAAGTAGTAATCAAATTATAATGCTAAACACACAAACCCAAAAATATTCTAATGCAAATCAGTTGGATAATATAGCCCTGAAAATTATAAAATACAGCTCTATTATTTAATGTCATTATATAAGTATTATATCCAGTCCAAAAGGTATTAATCACTTGGCTTGTTGCAAAGTAATTTAAGAGTATGCCATGGACATTTATTGCAAAATATACTATCTTAATCTAAGGATATAAATCTGGAAACTATTAGGTAAAGCATAGCACTTGATTTGGTGAAGTTCAGCTCCCACATGATAGCTTCAACAGTTAAAAGGAAAACCAATTGATTTTATGATTAATTTGACTAACACTGGATGTACATTTTGGTCAAGGCATGAATACTGAGTTGACAGTTGGCAATTGACAACTTGGCTCTCTCTTTTGATGAAAATAAATAATTAATTGACAGATTGGGGCTATATCAGACCCCATACTTATACCTATTAATCCGATTTTATTTGGAAGTTCAACTTGTAAATTTATACTTTATTTACCTTGATATAATATATTGCTAAACTAGTGTTCTTTATTTTTTTTGAAAATCTTAAGTGATCATAAGATATTTTCCCAGGTTAAATAGGCAGTTTATTTATTTACACAGGTACACAAATTTGAGTGAAATGTAGTCAGGAAGTGAAAATGGCAATATCTATGTTGCTGAAAATTCATTTCATAGTTCTAGCCATATTAGTGTTTTTACTTTGAAAATGAAATTGCAAGTCAAAGAACTGGAACCACTTATCTAGTTAACATTTACTTACATTGAGTGAGACTGAGTATGAAATTAAATATTAGAAGAGTTATTAACAACAGCCCCAAATATGTGTGCTATGCACTATGCAAAACTGTGGTAAAGAAAACGGAACACTCTTTTGGAGTTTACCACACATGGAAGATTTTAAAGGACTTAAATTTGAGATACTGAATAAACAATTAAATTTATTTATATGAACAACTAAAAAAGTTCTAGAATACACTTCATTACTACAAATCTAGCATGTAAAGGTTGGAAGAAATTCCATAAATAGAGGAGTTGGGTGACATAAAACCTAAACATAATAGTGTTAATTTTCTGGTAAAGAATGCTTCTGAAAGCCTAAAAGCAAAACCAAAAACTAAAATAAAACAAAAAACACCCTGGAGAATAATCTAAAATTTCAGCGATGTTAAAGCTTTCTTTTAATTCTTTCTCAGGCAAAGATAGGAGAGAGCATTTTTAATAATTGTGACATGTAGATGAAGAGTAATTTAATTTCTGTGACTTCACTGGTAATGTGACAGCAGTACTGTTAATAGTTACAATGGGTATTTTTCTGAGTATTTTTCCTAACTTAAATTGATTATGATACACACTTAACGGTTAGATGTTTGTGGTGCATATCTCTAATCTCAACACCTGGGAGGCAGAGGCCAGAGGATCAGCAGCTCAAGACTATTCACGGTTATATAAAATCAAACTATATGTGTCCTGAAATAATAAAAAGTCTGTTTATCACAATTTGAAGTAACTAGAAAAGTTTACTTTTCCATTCCTAGACACAACAGGACTGAAAGACATTTCCCCGAGGGAGTTTGGAAAGATATGAAGAGAAGTGGTGGGCCTTACTCACCATGTGGCACAATGGTGCACAACCTAAAATATCTCAGCAGGAAAATTATTCCATAAAATATTATACAGCACTTCAACATTAAGACCACTTATATCTTAAGTCATCATACATTTCACAATATTCACAAGGAAGAAGTGCTTAATTAAACAAAAGCCGCCATGCATTATTGAAACACCATCAAAAGAATGACCCATGGTGAGCAAGGCCTTAGGCAACTGTCGAAGACGCTCCAGGAAAAAAGGTAGAGGGCCTTTTACCTCAGATGCATTTTTGGTTCCTGGGTTGTTCTTAAAGACAATTTTGTGCCTCTTCTTGCAAACATTTACATTAAGGTTATAAGACATGCTTAATCTTGATGGTAAGAACAAAGGTATAGACCCCAAAGTGGTCAGTGTACTGTGAAACTAGCTATGACCTTCTGTCTTGCTTTCATGCTTTCCCAGATATAATCTATAATATACCAGGCATTGTGTTTAAATTGGTATGTCCTGAAAAAAATCCAGGAAAAAGCTCTTCTATTCAAATTTACTGATGTTGATTTATATGCTTTTTGATCATAATTTTCTGATCATGTTTTTTTTTCCTAACTCAATCTTCCATAGGTCATTGCTTTCTTTGTTTCATTTGTGTATGAAAATACACTGAAACTGAAGTCAGGCTGTCTACATCATTAGACTATAGTCTGCCCCATTCTTTCAGGTCCTCGGATCCCAGGTCCATCAGACAAGCTCTGAACATGTCGGTGAAAAATCAACAGGGCATGATGCCTCAAATGTGTTATCACAGAATTCCAAAATGTAAGGAAGGGGGATGGTAGTGAGCTTGAAGGCAATTTTCCCACACAGGAAAATCAAGTAAGCCTAGGCTACAGGACTGTGAAACTCTGTCACCAAAACACAAAGCACAAATGTATTAAGATCATACCTAGGCTACACTGGGACAGAAGAGGGGATGTTACAGTGGTACAAAGCTCAACTAAGTGTGGAGGTGCACACTTTATTGCTTTTATTAAATTATATAGCACACTTTCTTGGGAGAGAGCAGATGTAAACTCTATGCCATCATTATTTTCTCTACATTATCAGTGATTTAAAATAGATATTGTATGCTTGAAACTTTTCCCGCTGCCATTCAAAGTAGAATCCACAGAAAAAAGTTAATAATCTCAAAACTTTAAAACATCACTTGATGGAGGAGGGTCATCTGTCCTATGTGTTACTTTCACTGGTTAATAAAGAA
>LOJH01007947.1:0-30252 GCA_001685095.1 Ellobius talpinus | reverse complement strand
CACACAGACAAAATATTGTATACATAATAAATAAATAAATAAATATTTTTTTTTTAAAAAGAAAGACTTTTGCTGACACCTCCTCCTGTCCAGATTTGTAGGTACAGCCACTCTGTTCCTGGGGTGGCGCCTGCTGTTCCAGGCTCAGACACAATCCATTTGTACTCAAAAGTTCTTCTTTTACATCTCAAACAGTATATTCTTCTGAGAAGGAGGAAAAGAAACAGTTTCCCAGCACTTAACTGCTCTTTGCTGTCCCTGTATCATTTCATGTTCTCAAAACATATTATGGGCTGGGAATTTTTATCTCCATTTTTATAGACCAAAAAATTAAGGTACAGTATGATGTAGTAATATTTTCCATATCGTGCAGATAGTAAGTGGAAATTTATGGATGATTCATAGCTTAGTCTGAATGGCTTTAATTAAATTGTCATCGTGGTGATTAGGCCACTCTTGTGGCTGGTACGGATTTTGCTCAGAAAATCAGAACAGTAGAAGGGATGGTGATTGTGTGGGGCTGGGATCGCAGAGGGAAACAAGAATGTAAAATAGAGCCAAGAAAAAGGCAGGGCATTGGGGTGTGTACGAGCCTTGGCATGAATTGATTAGATGGGCACAGAATCGGGAAGGAAGAGAGGCAGTGAGGCAGAAGTGGAGTGGTGCATGGTCCTGCATCCCTCTTAACTGGAGCAGTGGAAGGCTTTCTGATCTGGGACCACGAGTGAGAGTCTTAGGACTAGGACAGCCCCACTTGGGGGCTGATTGGTGGAGACTGCTCATGTGTGATGCTCACCGGTGGGAGGGTTTTCCTGGAACTGTCTTAGAAAGTGTCTATGTTCATATAATCCCCAGGAAAAATGCTCTGAGAAACAGAGAAATGATAAAAAGTGTTATTGCTCTCCTGGGAGAATTATATCTTAACAATCAGCATAGAGATGTTGCTCCAATGAAAGCATCTGCCAACACAAAATAAAACTCAAGAAAGGAAACACCACAGAGCAGAAGGTGAAGGTCAAAGTTCCCAGAACACGATAGGAGCAGGAAGGAGTGTGGCTGTCATCATGGTCACCACGCTGCATGCCGAGTGCAAGCTCACTATCCTATCCATTGCTCTCGATGAGTCCAAGTTACAGATTATCATTGTGCTTACCCATGGGGAATATTTCTATAAAATATTTTTATTATTCCTAAATTTTTTTTATAAAAAATTCTGTGCATGGTGCCCTGAGAAATAATAAACTTTGGAATCAGAGTAAGTCACTTGAAAGGCAATTTTGGAGCATGGATCTGTGTGTTTCTGTAAGGAGCATTTTAGGAGATCCGAATATTGTTATTTTCAATTATGGCTAAAATATATATGTATATATATATTTCTGTACACTGCAGCTGTTTGCAAATACTTCAGTAGTGAAGTACAGAGAGAAGATGTGAGTGTTGGGAGAAGACTCAAACACTAAAGCAGAAATTGATTTAAAACTCCAAGTTAGCAGAAGCAATTACAAATTCAAAGACGAAGACCAAATCAGATCAGGCAGGGAAAATGTGCTGGCTGGGAAGGAAAGAAGTGAGCAAGCTTATATAATGTCAATTCAAGTTGATTTTGGACACAAACTTACCAAATTTGACAACTGTCCTTGCAAAACAAGAATGTTTTTACTTTGAGTGGGAACAATGAATGTTTTCTGTGTTTAAAATGTTTTTTTCTTAAGTATGATAGTCTTTTAAACATTGAATTTGCATTACTATCTTTGAATTTCTAAATGACTTTTACTTGCCAAGTATTTTCTGTGAATATTCCATTCTCCTAATGCTTCTGGTACTCAAATGTCTGTGTCAGGGTAAGATCATTCCTTTCAGTTTGTAATAAAATTAAGTTATGCACTTATTACATATTTTTAGCAAAAGCTTCTCTGATAACATTTTGAATAAGAAGCAATGCTTGGTTGGCTATTATAGCTGCTCATTGTTATTATCGAGTATGTGTGTGCAGGTAGGTGCATGCATGTTTGTGGGTATGGATGAACATATATATATAAATATATGATAAATAATTAATAACATGTATCAATAATTATATAATAAATAAATATATTGAGATAGGGTTCCTTGCTAGCTTGGAACTCACCAAATATGTGAAGCTTGTTGGCCAGTGAGCTCTGAGGTTCTGCCTGTCTCCACCTTCCTGGTGCTGGGATTACAAGCAAATACCATCAAATCAGGGCTTCCCCCAACCCGGTTTTGGTTCTGAGAACTGAACTCAAGCCCTCAAGTAATCTTTGGACTTAGCTATCTCTCGAATCTATTGTTGCTATTAGTTTAAAACACACAAGTAAAATAGAATAGCTTGTGATTGGATGTTCTCATGAGAGTTCCAGGAATTTTGACGCCTCCTTCTCCAATCCTGGTCTTTCATGTTGGCATTAGGAAGCAGGCTGCTCTGAAGGTGAGAGAGCCATCCCTTGCAGGGGCATGCATGGTAGGGGAGGGCTGGCTGGGGCACACCGCTGCTATTGGTGGAAGTATTTCTCATTGAGAGCAACTACTGCAGAGCACTTGGGACTGCGTAAGCCCCCGGCTCTGACATGACTTCATCTGAATATTTAGGCAATGTGTCTTCATGTCATTGTCCTTCTTAGCTTCCATCTCCACCTGGGGATGTGTGCCAGTGAACCTAAGTGACTCCTGGCTCCTTCCTCCTGCTAAATCTACACCAGGCTGACATCTCACACCGAAGCTGTCATTCTGACGTTTTCATGTCTAGTTCCCTGTCTACATAGCCCCACCTATCTATGATAGGGATGGAAAATTAGTGATCTGAGGATCAATACTGCCTCCCATAACAAAAGACAGGTGAACAAGGGAAAGCAAGATGTCCCACAGTTTCTTATTGCTGCGATCAAGTATCCAATGGAATCTGCTTACAGAGGAAAGATTATTTCAACTCACCGTTCCGGATGAGTCCATCTGTCAGAGTATGGAGATCAATGCAGGAAAGCTCTGCCTGTGGCTGCTGTGGTGGGAAGTGATGGTTTATTCACATGGTGGCAGAACCAGGGGTGGGGATAAGCTTCAAAGACCGACCCTGAGTGACATAGGTTTACCAGCTGAGCCCACCTCTTAAAGCCTTTAAAATGTTGCCACAAGCTAGGAAGTGCTTAACACCTAAGCCTATAGGGAACATTTCAGATTGCAACCAAAGCAAAATGCAAAGCTTTTGCTTGATGTGGGGTCTTCACAGGCGCAGGTTCACTCAAAGACCCAGAGCCTTTGGGTTTTTTTTTTTATAAAGAATGGATGACTTGGGTAGAATGAACGTAGACAAAAGGGCATGGTTTAGTGATGACAGCCTGAGAGGGGACCTAGCATGTTCTGTCTGCTCAGCTTCTTCCTGCCCTCTCTGTGTTGTTTCCTGTTCCTGAAAACAGAACCTCTATGAACTTAGGGTCTAGGGGAAGAAGGGAAAGGTTTCTTTTCTAGAGTCTGTATCTTCCCTCTTGATGGGAGGAAGGATCTAGCCTCTATAGTTTTGCCTTAGGAAAAAAGAGTTCTGGTTTCTACATAAGGGTTGGGGGCAGGGGCAGGCTGGAAAGCAAGAGAAGTATATTAGTTAACTCTGTATTGCTATAGAAAAATACTTGAAGCAGTTAACTCAAACAAGGAAAAAGGTTTATTCAGCTCCTGCTCCAGTGACAATCTAGTTCAAGATCAGATGGCCCCATCCTTCAGGCTTCCGGGAAAGGCAGCACTTCCAAGCTCAAGATGGAGCAAAGCACTTGCATCATAAACCAAGAAAGAGAGAGAGAGAGAGATGGAGGTGATGGAGGTCCCACAATCCTCTTTGAGAGTATACACTCAGGACCTAAAGACCTCCCGCAGGTTAAAGGTTCTCTTAAAGGTTCTACCACTATCCAACAATGGGCTCTTGTGGGACTCCCACCCAACCTATAGGAGGAGGTGGAGAGACCTGGTCTCTAAGGCCCCCCATCTCTTTCACTTCAAAGTTCCGAGTGTACCATGGGGTTGTACTTTGGGGGGTACCATTTTCAGAGCCCTGTCACTTGTCATTCAGAGCTTCGTGCTTCCTATACTTTGTGGCCAGTTAGAGATATGAGGTAGAAATACTTAGATGACTTACAGCAGGCCTTTCCATCAGAGCCTGGGGACGGTGAAGAGCGGGCAGTGGGCACTAAAGAGAGCAGGGCTATTAACAGCTGGTGGCATGGCAAAGCTCAGGTCCCAACCCCTCATGGAGCGGTGGCACTCTGTTGATAGGATCAGCTGCTTGAGAGACTTTGGGGATCTAGGAAATCCATCTTCCTTCGGAGACCGTGAGCCCTGGTGGAGATGGAGCTAGTTACTTGGGGATGCTTTTCACCTGCTTCTTGGGCCCTCCCTTTTATCCAGGCACTGGCCATAGGCAGAAAACTAACCAAATGAAGCCTTTGGGGGTCATATTAATTCTTCAGTCAGGACCGACTGGGGCTGCTGTAAAGCCCTGCTATAGCAGTTCAGAACTAGGGGGGTAATTTAGTAAGAGGCAACAGAAGCCATTTCTTTCAATGTCATGAAAGAAAGTCACGCTTGTCTCCTATAATTGCAGCTATATGAGAAAACACCCAGATCCACCCTCTGCAGCCATTTTGTATCAGAGAGAGGCATGACCAGCTTACTATGTGTGAGTAGCAAGAAGAGGGAAAGTGCTTGGCACCTTTTTATGCACCTTTTGTGCACTGACAGCCTGAAGATGTTCCATCTCTATAGACTTGGTTTAGAGTTGAACATTTCTGTCTGTGTCTACTGCACCTTAGGGAAACACCATAGGCCTCATAGGGAATCCAGGCCCCTTTCCAAGTTGAGCTTTGTGTAAAACAAAGATTTTCTTTTGAGAAGTTATCAACCCTACATACAGGCTTTCTATTATCCTCCCCAGCGTCAGTTTGCAATTTCATGTCTTGTGGCTGGTTATGGAGGAGAAAGCATAAGGTCTCATCAAGATCTGTCTATTTATACCCTGTAGCCAGCTATTGCTTGTCCAATCAGGAGCCGACTCAACCTTCTCAAATGCTGGGAGCTGGGAGGTTACCAGGAGATCTGGGCAGAGGCTGATCTCTGCAGACAATTAGCTGTGGCATCACAGGTAAGTTAAATAGTGTCTCTGAACCACAGAAGTATGTAACATGAATTCTAATTGGTCTTAATAATAAAAATCCAGAGTCAGATATTGGGGTAAATGCTGAAAGATTAGAGAAGTAAAGGAGAAAGCAACTAGAGAGACTTCTTACCTCTATGGAATCCTCAGACCCAAAGGGGGCCAGATCCTGTCTCCACCCACCTTATATTCCTGTCTCCACCTCTCTAGTGCTGGGATCAAAGGCATGAGATCCCTAGTGCTGGGATCAAAGGTGTGAGCCACCACCACCTGGATCTGTTTCTCTTTTAAACTTATTGGTGTGCGCCACCTCTGCCTGGCCTCCATGGCTAACTAGTGGCTAGCTCTGCACTCTGATCTTCAGGCAAGTTTTATTTGTTAGAGCACAAAAAAACTATCAGCACAGATGGATCTTCTGGAAGGCAGATATGGCAGCCTGCGTTTCTCACAGGGCCCATTCCAGGATCAATGTACGCAATTTCATACTCTTTAGTAGGGTTATGTGGAGATGGCGGTGAGGACCAGGGGACCAAGATTCTGTTGAATCTAGCAGACAAGTGTGAAACCAGTGAATGAGAGAGAATGGCCAGTGGACAGCAGATCCTCACAGGGTGGGGGAGGAACCTGTGACTGGGTGACCCTAGGTCAGATCTTTGCTGCAGGTGATTTTCAATGAAGGTGAGAGAAACACTGAAACTGTGGGCTTTCGGTTCCTCTATTCCTGATTTAGGAGGTGTTGGGGGTCAACTCCAGAGCTAGGCAAGCACTCTATCAACTGAGGGACACCCCCAGGTCCTTTCTGTTCCTTACTGAAAACACCCTGCAACTCTAGGGTGTGGATCCAGCCCCGTCAGCACACTTGGCTCTGCTACATCCAGAAGAAGATACAGGTTTTTGTAAAAGTTTAATTTCATTTGTTTATTGATTTGTATGTTTAGGTGTGTGTATACCTGTGCATGCCATGACCTACCTGAAGAAGTCAGAGCACAGCTTGCAGATGTACCTTTTCTCCTTTTATCTTGTTGATCCAGGGATTGAACTCATGTACTTAGGCTTGTCAGCAGTGCCTTTACCTGCTGAGTCATTCAATACCCCAGAATATGAGTTTGCTAAGGGCAAGGATTGTACTGAAATATCTGTCTTATCACCTGCGCTGGCACTGAGCCATGAATACAGAAAAAAGTTATCAGTGAACACTTGCTCCATTCAATTGAATTTGTAAATTAGGCTCTCTTAAGGGAGAATACACCTGTATTCATTTTGCAAAAGGATGGCTGACTATATAATTTCTTCTGCCAAAGGATCCTTTGAATGGGTAGGTCCCCTGGTGTGTTTGGAAGAGATGCAATTTCAAATAGACCTCATTCCCACCACTTTTGTGAGGGAGGCAGGCATGCATATCACCTGTAGAATAGTAATTGATGTCGTGCTTACATGGAGAGTTCATATAACTGTTTGTTTTCCTTCTGTTTGCTGGAGTTTGGGAAGAGTTCCTGGGTCTCAAGGATCATGATGCCAGGGCCATTCCGTCCATTGCAGATGTGCGAGCATCTGCAATCTGGTGGACACAATGCTGGTGGGAGAACTAACAATGGAAGTCTGGGCCTCTGCACTTTTCCTGGTTCCATCTCTCAGCCTTAGTAGCAATGTATTTCAGTTCCACCCAGAAAACACTCATCTGTCATCACTCATTAAGGGTGTTTGTCAAGAACTGCAAAATATCGAGGCTGATGCTTTGGGGCAGTCGTATTCCTATTAATATTGATATTCCTGGCAGTGCCTGCATCCGATAAACAGTGATTCTTTTAGGCTCTGCTGCTGTCATCCTCCCTACTTTGTTGTTCCTCAGCCTTGCCCTGAAGCACATTTTGAAAGATTTTAGGAAGTTATTGATCACACAATAAAAGGCAGCAGGAAATTAAGCATGGCCTTTGAGGGGCTGGAATACACTTAGGGTTGGGCTGTAGGTGCTGTGGAGGGGCTCTTTTCCTATGGGAAAAGGAAAGAAGATATTACCAGAGGTGGGGAGGTGAGTATTCATGCCCCTGCCCCATACAGTAAAGCGTTCTGGCCTTTCTTTCTTCTCCAAAACCTAGAAAATGATACATAAACACATCTCACTACTGCCTTTGGCAAAGAAGAGGTGGGGGCATAGTGGGTGATTCTCCTAATTACTTGGATGGCTTCATGTTTAGAATGTCCGACTCTTGGTACCTCATCTCATTCACCCCTCTCATGTCATGCATAGAGGTATGTTTTAGCTAGCATCTGCATGTTATGTATGAGAAAACTGAAGATTCAAGAAAATCCTTTTGCTTTTATGTTTGATGAGGCAAGGTTGCAGGTAACCCAGACTGGCCTCAAATTCTTTATATAGTTCAACTCCTAATCCTCCTGTCTCTATTTTCTGATTGCTGGGGTTACACCTGTATACAGTCATGCCTGGTTTATGGGGTGCTGCGAATCAAACTCAGGGCCTTATATGTACAGGTAACACCCTAAGATGGGTTACACCCTAAGATGCAGCACTTCATGGATAAGTTCTCTGCCTTAGGAGGATAGCTTGCTAAGCAGAACAGGGATCCACCTGTTTCCTTCAGATGACCATAGAGAAACCTCCATTATCTGAAGTCTGTTGTACCTGGGTCACCAACACAGATATCTGCTGTGGGATCCTGTACGCTGTTAATATGTGTTATTATCATTGGTTGATAAATAAAGCTCCTTTGGCCTGTGACAAGGCAGGATAGAGGCAGGCAGGAAATCTAAGAAGAGATACAAGTGAAGAAGAGTGGAGTTGGGAGATGCTAGCCATCCACCGCGGAAGCAAGACATGCAGAAAATGAGGTAGCACCATGGCCAAGTGGCAATACAGTAATAGAAATGGATTGACTTAAATGTAAGAGCTAGCTAGTAATAAGCCTGAGCCATCAGACAAACATTTATAATTAATATTAAACCTCTGAATGGCTATTCAGGAACTGGCAAGCAGGATGGAGACCTCCAATTACAGATATCTCTGGTCTCTGGAAGGAAGATCAACTCTTACATTCCTTTAGTGGGGTTTCAGATCACTTGTGTACCGTAATTTCATGCAACGTTGAGGGTAGATTTCCTTTCAGAGACTCCTTTTTTTTCTGGCCATCCACTCTGATCCCTAGCTTCCCTTTTATTAAGATGCATAACAATTTCTTCACAACATGCAGGCAAGAAATGGTGAGGGAGCCAACTCAAAGTGTAACCTTAAGCTCTAGCAGGTCGAGCCTGAAATGGGAGTATGCGGGGGCAGAACACCCTTTCTGTCTGCTCTTGGCTTTCTGCCTCTGGGCCCCTTCCTTCACAGGTCACTTTAGTACAGGTCCCAAGTCTGCACAGGCTGCAGCCCAAACCTGTGGGGTCTCCTTTCTTTAGGGCTGAGAAGGTCACAGAAGCTTGGGGAACCCTGGAGTCTTCAAATTCAGAGCTGAGGGTCCTCTACAGAGTGGCTGTTGGTGTTCTTCCTGAGACACCCTGAGGCAGATGTAACTAAACCACCTTGAAAATGACTTTTCTTGATAGTCTGGCTACTCAGTCTGGACATGTAGACTTCTCTCTGATTGGGTCAAGAAACCAGCTCATGTGTCCCTATATCTTAGTAAATAATCACTTTGACCTTCTTTTGCTAAAAACATGTTTTCCTTTTAGCCTGGCCTGGTTTCTGTCCTCAGTGGTTTTGTGTTAACTCACATTTCTGTGGATAAATGACAGGGGACAGGGCATAGTTCCCGGATCTTGGTTGAGGAAGGTGGTATTTCAGTGGTCTTGCCCACATACTACCAAATGGGCTTGTGCAAAAGAACCCTGGTAACTTGCTAGAGCTTGAAACCAGGTTTGGGGGTTGGCTTCCTCACAATTTCTTGTCTATATGTTTGAAGAGATGTTACATATGCATGTGAGTCTGGGTAAATAGTTTCTAAAGCCCTGTCCTGGGTAGATCAGTACCATTTTTGCATTTCATCAATAGCGCTTTCATCCTATAGACATTCTTACAAGTGTTAGTGATGTAGAGGTGGGTGAGAAAGAATTTCCACTTTTATGGGGATTATACTGGGATGAGAACACACATACATACACATACAAACACACACACACANAGAGAGAGAGAGAGAGAATTGTTTATACATTAATGCCACAATTTCTTGCAAATCCTTCTCAAATGTTCGGATCCCCAAATGTTCTGACCTCCAAGACTCTGTTCTATCACTAGTTTCAGGGGCCACAGACACAAGCAGGCTCAGATCTTTGATTTACAAGTGAAAGATGTGGTGCCCATATTGGGGCAATGCAAGGCAAGAGCAGTCTGCTTTTCTGGGTGTGTTGGCTCACCTCCATAGCATACAGCAGCACCAAATGTCCAATCCCAGTTCTGAGACTGTACCCACTCTGTTGTGGTCTCAGAGGCACGTGGGGAGCTGCCTTTATTGCTGGCCCTCTGCTGGGCTCTGTCTGACTCCAGCACCTTTAAGTCCAGTGCAGGATCCTAGGAACTAAAGAAACTCACATCTTGGGGGAGTCCTGTACTCAGCAGGGAGGGGCTTCCTGTTTTTCTTTTCTTTATTACTCTTCTGAGAATAGAGTGTTTTGTAAAATAAGTTTTTTTTTTCTTTTTTGAGACAGGGTTTCTCTATTTATCCCCCAGCAGTCCTGGAACTTGTTCTGTAGAGCAGGCTGACCTTGAACTCAGAGATCTGCCTGTCTCTGCTTCCCAGGTGCTGGGACTAAAGATGTGTGCCACCACTGCCTGTGAAAAATCTGTTTTGATCATATTCACCTATCTCAGCTATTCTCAGCTTCTCCCAACTTTTAGTCCTTTGGGGAAAAAAAAGCCTTTTAAGACCAATTTGTGCTGCCCCAAAGAATTTTGGATATGTGGTCTTCCATTGGAGTATGGTTGTCTTATAGGTAGCCACATGTGGTCTTCCACTGGAGTGTGGTTGTCTTATAGGTGGCCACATTCTTAGAGAAAAGCTGATCCTTCCTTTCCTAACAACTAACTGTTGCCAAGTACTCTATGGCTAAGGGTGGAGCTGTGTGCCCTCTCTCCACGCTGGCATTAATCTGGATTGGGCTTGCACAGATATCGTGTGTGCTGTGAATTCATGTGTGCATCTGTCTTGATGTGTTCAGAAGGTGTTTTCTTATACTCATCCACGGCCTCTGGTTTTTACATGCCTTCCTCCCCATCTCTCACAATGACTCTTGTTTCTTATTCACTCCTTTGGGTTCCTCTTGTTGCAACTCAGCCAGCCCAGCAGTCCGGCTAGAGTCTTGTGCTCGGCAGATCCTCTGGATGATTAGGATGTCTCTGTATTTGAATCTCGGGATTTCACACCTCTCATGCTGTGTCCTGTCAGAGAGGCAGGGCTGGGATTGCTTCCATATCAGGCCAGTGAGGAAGCAGATTAGCCTCTCAGCCCCTCAGCCTGAGATCAGAGACAACATTCTTTCTTTCCTTCAGCTCTATCCCAGGATTCTCTCCTTTATACCTCCAGCTTAGTGTGTCTACACTGAGTGACATCCTGCTTCTTGTCTGCTGTCTGAACCCCTTAGCTCCCCAGTGGCCAGAGGCCAGCTCTAAACAGATGGCAGCTGGCTCCTCCCATCTCCATTCTCTCTCCCCTAATGTGGAAGAGCCTCTGGTGTTCCTTCTGGTCTGCATGTTCTGCTGGAAGGCCAGGGTGGAACCACTTTCCACATTGCTCCATTGGTGCAGATTCTAGGCCCGCGGCTCTGATTTGCAGCCTTCTGCACAGACAGCAGGAGTGTTCCTCTTCCTCTCTTGCCCCCAGGGAAGATCTAAGCTCTTGTGTCAGTGAGCCTCAACTCATGGCCTGTGTGTGGCTGGACTCTTAGCTTTGATCCCAGGTCAGACTCTGGCTTTATTATTCTTCCAAGCACAGTGATTATCCCCCTAATCATGCCAGGAAATGAAAAGCCACAGACGCTTTCAGCTCGGTGGCCTGCAGATCTCTGTTGTATTATGAATGTGAAAGTTGATTGAACCAGGGAAACAATTTGAAAGCAGAGTTTTCAACACGACCTTGGTAAGTGGAAGCCCCGCCCAAGGGGGCAGTCAGGCTGGCTCTGAGCCAGACAGAGCCAGCATGTGTGGCTGGAGCATCTTGTTTCTGCCTACCCTCTGCAGGACTGGGGGGTACAGTAGGTGCTCCTGGTCCAGGTTAGCCTAGCATCTCTGCCAACCAGCAGGGCCTCAGTCTGCATAGATGAGGAAGCAGCCTGACCACCAGCTGGCTTTTCAGAGAAGGAATTTCCCACCACTGCCCCTCCTGTTTCACCTGCCTCTCATCTATGTCTGGGCTTCATCTCATTTGCGTATCCTAGATATGGGTCCCTAGTACAATAAAGGGATATCATACCTTTGGTGTATAGATGCCAAATTATTAGTCTATAATGAGCATGGATATCAACAATAAGAATGAATGAGTAAATAACATTGACTGTATGTTCTGGGCATTTGAAACATCACGATGAGTTTAAGAGTTTTAAGAATCTTATAGGATCTTGCAGGTTATTGCTTCCATATTTGTATTCTTTCTGTCCCCCCTTCTGTGTCCCAGTCGTATCTGCTCTCTGTTTTTTTTTTCAATCTAATTGCAGGGAAAAGAGGAATCCGCATTTACGCACCTCTCTCTACCCCAGTATTAAAATTTATCTTCTCTTCTTTTTGCGTCTCCCTCTGTCTTTCCTCTCACCTCAGTGTTCCTCCCCAGTGTACTAGCTAGTATCCTGGATCCCTGCAGCTCTTCACCCACTAACAGTACATCCTTGCTAAGAGGTCTGGGGGACCAGCTTCTGAGCGTACTCAGCTGGAGAACACTGCTCCTTGGTTTCCTTGCTCTAGGACTTCCACGACATACAGCTTAAGTCTTATCATTTATCTCCTGCCTCCCCACTGAAATGCCCCCCAATCCTGTCTCTATTGATCATTTTCAGAGGTGTCTTTGCTACTTGGTATTATTGATAAAAACTTAGAAGTCAGTTAACAAAGTATCACGAAGACACATTCTGCTTTGAAAGGTTCTGGAACCATTAGGCAGAATTAAAGACACATGCTTCCCCAAAAGAACTATAACCAGGCGTTAAGGCAAATAGTGGAGTCACCTAGGGTAGGGTGGAGAAGAGACCATGTGTAGCGAGCTCCGCATCCATGCTGTCTAAAGCATTCTCCCAGTTACCTAGCAGCTGCTCATTGTTTATCCAGTAATCATGAACTGTGCGTATGTTGTCTGCGAGGCTCCCCAGAGCAGACAGAGGTGAAAGTCCTGGCCTTTAGGAAGCTGAAGGGTTGGCTGGGGGTGTGGAAATAGATCTTACCTGCCATAGGCTTCTGGAGATGCTTGATGGGCAGTCCCTTGTGAATCTTTCTCACAGCCCAGCAAGAGACAGTGCCAGTGTCACTGTCCCCACATGGCAGGTGAGGAACCCAATGCACAGCTGGGCAGAACAAGTAGTAACTGTGAGAACTATCAAGTGGCAGGGTCAGGCCTTTAGCGAGCCCTCTGATCAGCTACTGTGTGTTCCCAGAGCAGCAGCTCTCAACCCTCTTCACGCTGTGACCCTTTAACACAGCTTCTCATACTGTAGTGACCCCAACCATAAAATTATTTTTGTTGCTATTTCATAGCTATAATTTTGCCACTGTTATAAATTGTAATATAAATAGCTGTGTTTTTTGATGGTCTTAGGTGACCCCTATGAAGAGGTTGTTTGAACCCCTGAGGGGTTGCAGCTCACAGGTTGAGAACCATTGTTCTAAAAGGACTGGGACATAAGGGAACAGGTACGATGGTGTATGAGTGGCATTCTATGTCCCAGGGAGTGGGCGCTCCTGAGAAGCTTCCTGAGGTGAATGGATCCAGACTTGACTCTTCATGGAGGAGCATGTTTCAAAATAGCACAGGGTTAGTTAGGGACATGCCAAGTGCCATACTCTAGCTACTATGCTGGTTAGAATTTTATTGACTAGTCACAGGCTAGCATCATTTGGAGAGAGGGGACCTCAATTGAGAAAATGCCCTAACCAGATTTGCCTGTGGGCAAGCTTATGATGCCTCTTCATGATTTATGAGAGAGATAGGTGGGCTCAGTGCACTGGGGGCCATGATGTCACCCCTGAGAAAGTGATTCTGGATGGTAAGAAAGTAAGCTGGGCAAGCCATGGGGAACAAGCCAGTAAGCAGCACTCCTCCATGGCCTCAGCATCAACCCCTGCCTCTGGGATCCTGCTTTGAGTTCTTGTCTTGACTTCTTTGGTCAATGCCCTGTGCTGTGGAAGTGTAAGTGGAAATAAACCCTGCCCCCCAAGTTGCTTTTGATCACGGTATCATAGCAGCAGAAATCCTAACTAAGACAGCACTTTTCTTGTCACTGAGAGAAAATATTTGAGAAAATCTTGACAGAAACAATTTAAGGAAGAAATGGTGTGTATTTTCTTTTGTTATGTTTTGTTCTGTTTTGTTCCTCGCAGTTCAAGGGTTTATTCCATCATGGCAAGGCATAGCAGTGTGTCTGAGATGGCTGGGCACATTGTGACTGCTTCCAGGCAATGGAACATGGGCAGGAAATACAGCCAGACTATCTAGCTTCAAGACCCACCCCCATGGCTGTTTCATCCAGTGAGCAACCTTTAAAATCTTTTCAAGGTTCCACAGCCTTCCAAAACAACTCTGCCAGTTATAAATCAAACGTTCAAACACAGGAGCCTATGGAGGGCATTTCACATTTAAATCACAGCAAAGGAAGAGTGAAACTATCACACACGCAGTTACAGGGGAAGTGTGAGAGTAAGCATCTACACGTGTGTACATGTGCATCTGTGTGTACGTACATTCGCACATGTATGAGCATACATAGTGTACAGATACAGGCACGAGTTTGTTAACATGTAGACCATGCTACGGTTTGACACCTGGTCGGAAGCACTGTTTGCAGAGGTTGGAGAACCTTTTAAATATGGAGCTTACCTGGCAGACATAGGTCTGTAGTGGTGGGGTTTGGGTTTGAGGGTTATAGCCTGGTTCTGCTTTAGGCCCATGCTCATTTCTGCTTCTTGAGCCACTGAAATGTGAGATAGTTGTTCCTCAACTTTCTGCTGCCATGGCTAGGAGAGGGTCCCTCAGTCAATATTTCCCCACTGTGGTGGGCTATGTCTTCAAAACTGTGAGCCAAAATGGATTTCTCCCCCTGTAAATTCCTACTGTCAGTTTTTTTTCCACAACAGTGAGCAAGGTAGCTGATACTATTGATGCACGTGCAGGTATGGACATGGGAGCCACTGTGGTGGCCTGCAGAGACACGAGGGGGGGGGACAGGATGCAGCCCACCACTGTGTCCCACAACATTTTGTCAGGAGAAGGTGTGGGTTATGCTTGCTTTTGTGTGTGAGGGGGGGCAGAGTCAAAGTTGGGGGAGGACACAGGGTAGACAGGTTGGGTGGCCTCTCTATAACCTCAGCATCCATTTGCTGAGTGTTCTTTCTGCCTTTCCTTGGCTTTCTAAATGGAAGCTGTCGGCCTAAAGCAGGCTGCCATTCTAAGCATCGTTCAGCTGTCATGGTACTCAGTGTAAAAACAGCAACATATATTTATTTTCTGTTATTTACAAACTGTAGCGTTCGCCAGGAAAACAAATTGAGACTCTTGGGCAAAAGGTGACGTCTGATGTGGAACTGAGAATGTTTTTTCCCTTTGTTCAGATTTACTCATTCGGGGGCAGAGAATGACCTTAATGCCCTTGCTGTGGTCATCTCTGGATGCAGGAGGGAAGCCTGAGAGGGACCCAGAAGGAAGGAGTCAGGCAGTGAGGCCTTCACTCCGACATTCTCAATATCCTGGCCTCATGGACCAAGACACATGAGTTGGTCACAGTTATCGAATAGTGATTAACACTGGTGATGCTTTTGTGGGCCTGAGCCCAGAGTGCACTATCTACTCCATAGTGTATGATCACAGTGTGTGTGTGTGTGTGTGCGTGTGTGTGTAGGCATGTGTGTTCTTTGGGATACTAACTTTGTTGCCTCCTGCCTTTCTTTGTGAGGTGTTCTAGGCTACATCCCCCCCCAAAGAAAGGAGAGATCTTATTTTCCAGGTCTCTTTGATAATTAAGGGGCAACAAGCCTAGAGGCAAGGCAAGACAGAGAGAAATGCAAGACAGAGAAGCAAAGCATGATGGATGTCAGGTTATGTCACTGACACTCTCAGAGTAAAAACATCCACCTCTTCCTTTAGCACAGCAGTCCTCAACCTTCCTAACACTGCAACCCTTCGATATAGTTCCTTGGTGACTCCCAACCATAAAATTATTTTTGTTGCTACTTCATAACTGTAATCTTGCTATTGTTATGTATTGTAATGTAAATATTTGATATGCCTGATATGTAACCTCTGTGAAAGAGTCTTTTGATCCCGAGGGGTCGCGACCCACAACCTGATCTAGCTGTTGCCTAGGTGTCTCTAAGAGTCAAGCTTTCCATGGGGTATCACGGGACCATAATACTCCAGGAAGAAACTTCAGATCTAAACAGTGAGCATTGTAGCCTGAAGTGTGGTAGGTGTGTGGCAAGATGAGTCCCCAGTGTCACAGCACCTGCAGAGTGAGAGCCCAGACTTGCTGAGGGGAGTCTGCTGACACAGGGTGTCCCTCAGGGTGTGAGTCCGAAGGAGGAGCGTGTCCGACTGATCCCGGATGCTGCAAACATTAAATTCCGGAGCTCTAAGAGCTTCACATCCACGAACCTAAGGCTTCTGAACTTTCTTCGGTCCCAAGAGTTGCATGTGTCTGAACACGGTTTTAATCTCCTCACTCCAAAAGTTATTCACTCTCTCTAACAGCAGAGGCCGAGCGGGTGACAAATTGCTGACTCCTTCGACATGAATATTGTTCGTTTATTCACAGATGCGTTTGCCCTGACAAAAGCTCCTGCTTCAGCACATTTCCGCGGGTAACCGAAGGCGCTCATGCTAATGCGGAATCAGCTATCATTAGCACAGACTCGCCACAGCTTTCAGCTACTCCAGTGTCTCTTTTCTCTGCTCCATCATTTTCTCTTATGATTTAATTAGTGTGAGGCTGGAATCCTTGGCTCTTAATTTGTCCGGGAAGTTGAACAAACTGCATTTTGACACCTGCTGAATTTTCCAAGCCTGGCTGTCGGCTCTGTTCTGCATCCACTAAACTACAGGATGTGCGGGGATTTCACAGCTCTCCCACACCTGCCTGCTAAGGACAGCCACTGGCTGCAGCCGGATTTGGGATTCCAGACCAGGTTTCTTGTTGTAGACAGTGGGCTTTATCTACTCCATTTCAGAGCAGAGTAAGCTAAGCAGGTGTTTTCCTTCAAGTGGAAGGCCCATGGGCCCTCATGTTCCTTGCTTGGGTTACACCTGTAGTTCTCTGATGCCTAGTGAGTCATGAGTGCCTCAGAGACCACCAAGATGAGGGCTAGGGATATGGTTCAGGGGGAGCACACTCACTTGGCACTTGACAGGCCCTGAGTTCAATGCCCAGCACCCCATAAGGAGCAGCACCATCAACAAACCACCATGAAAAATGTCTTGGAACTTTTCATTCTTGGCGACACAACGCTTTTGAGGGAAACGTTATCAGAAAAATGAATGTCTACATGTGACTTATGGAACTAGGGGCCTACCACCTGGTCCTTCTGCTCCTTAGACTTTGGAGACCCTTTTGATAGTCTCAGCCTGAAATGCATGAGCTATCAAGGCTCATACATTGAGGGAGGGGGGCTGAGACTCGACTGAGGTCAGCCACCAGCCACCACAAAGCTGCAGTGTCAGAAAACTACTCTGGAGTCTCTGTCTGCACCCCTTTGACCAAAGCCACCCTCTTTACGAAGCCATACCTAGTGCCTTCAGCCAGCAGAGTCAAACTTTTATTCTATAAGTAGTTATCAAACTAAGAGACAGGTGCTGTTTTCTGTGCAGGGGAAAGTGGCTGAATGAGATGTAAGCGAGTATTGTGTTTGCTCTCGTGAGTTTGGATTCCAACGGGAGAGAGAAGGCAGAGACACATGATAAGTAGATTACTTAGTGTTATATTACATTAAGTCTTGGAGAAAATTATAAATCAGAGTAAAAGACTGCAAAGAGAGGGAGTTATGATTAGAAGTGGGTATTCTCTATCTTCAGCGACAACACAAGCATGCATAGGACATCCAAGGAAGGGTGGGGGAGGGGCATGGTGAGATCACATCTGCCTGACTTAGTCACTCTTCTATTGATGGGAAGAAACTCCATGGCGAAGGCAACTCTTATAAAAGAAAGCATTTAGTGGAGATTAATTACAGTTTTAGAATTCAGACTGTTATCTCATGGCAGAGAGCATGGCAGCATCCAGGCAGTCAAGGTAGTTGAGATTTTCACATCTGGATCTGAAGGCAGCAGGGAGAAAGCCACGGGGTCTGACTTCGGCTTTTAAAACCTCAAAGCCTACCCAGTGACACACTGCCTCCAACAAGCCCACACTTACTTCAACAAGGCCACACCTCCTAACTCTCAAAAAGTGCCATTTCCTAAAGGTCAAATATCTGAATGTTTGAGGCTATGGGGACCATTCTTATTCAATCCACCACATTGCTTAAAGAATGGTGTGAGCAGAGAGAGAAGCAAGCAGGTCCGTGGTGCAGAGGCTGGAGGAAGGTGCCCAGAACACAAGCGAGAGCAAAGGAGCCTGTGCTGCTGCAGCAAGGGTTGAAGCAGAAAGGTACTTGTCCTTCCAGGCTGGGTAAACAGGACTGAATCCAAGGGTATACAATCTGCCTTGGGTTCCTTTTATTGTTTTGTTTTATCTATTTTTTTAAGTTGGTGTGTGCATTTGGAGGACAGAGGGCAACATTTGGAAGTCAGTTCTCTCCTACTGTACATACCCCAGGAATCTAACTTAAGTCGTCAGGCTTGACAGCCTTGTCTTGGGCTCTGAGAGGGTCATATCTCCTATAATGTGCAACAGAGCCTGAGGGGTGGAAGGGTTGAGGGAAGGGATTGTGTTAGGACGCTGTGACAGCAATGGAAGACAGAGGTGGGGGAGGGTAACTCACCCTTTGTGGCAGGGAAGGCAGAAGAGTATTTACATTCGGGATGCATTCTGAGGGTGGAACCAACTAAGTTTCCTACAGGATTAGTTGTGAAGTAAGAATAAGAAAATAGGAACAATGGCATAGATTTTAGCCTAAGCAAACAGAAAGAGGTCATCCATGTAGAATGGAACAATTGCACCCTCACAGGTTTGGGAAAGTTTAATAGTAAGTGTCTGCTAGGTGTGACATGAAGATTCTGTTGAGTCATGAAATTTCCAACTTTTCAACTTGTAAAATGTTTTCATAATCTTTGAAAGGCACTTGGCCATGTGGTTGCTAGGATTTTAATTATTTATGCATATCTCTGAAGACTATTGGTGAAGTGTGAGCATTTGGGGTCAGGGACCTTACTCATCCCTGTGATCTCTGCTGCTCCAACACAGGCTATGTAGATGACCTATAGTTCACAATCCAATATGAATTCACAGTGAGATATCTATAAATTCATGAGGACACCAGCTGCTATTAGTCCAAGTTAGCATCAATGACCAGTAGCAGAATTAGATGTACTAGAACCCCAGATATTGGAATAGGATATAGGAATAGACAGAGAAAACAAAGCAAACATGTTTGTATACTTGAAAGAGTAAAAGAAGCAGCAAGAAGTATGCTAATGCCTCTCCTCCAAAATTATGGTAATTGAGGAGAGGATGAAAAAGAACCAAATAAAACTTTCAGAAACAAAAAAAAAGTTTTTATGTAATGTTAAATTAGTGAGTAACTACAGAGAAGAGAAGTAAATTGCAAGACAGATATGAGGCTGAGAGAGCTTGGAATATAAAATGATATCAAAATAAACTAAAAAGGAAAAGAGGAGAGGCCATTTTTATATAAATATAGAGACAGAGTTTTTTCACATTTAATGGATGACAACAATGCCCAACTTCATTTAACCCATGCTCAGCTTGCTCCAGTGAAAAAAAACAGATTCCAAAGACAAGGGAGTTACAAAAGCACCAGGAAGAAAACACATATTACCACAAATTGGTGAGAACTAGACTGATGATAGTTTCTCAAAGGCAACAATCAGATTCTGAAACTCAGGGAATGAGACTTGTACTTTTCTCTTGGCGCATGATTGACAGCACAGGATGCAGGGGAAACTTCTTTTAAGGATGAGGACCACAGAAAGAAAGTTCTAGACAATCAAATCATCATGTGTTTATTGACAAATGCCCTACTAAAGGAACATCTAAGGGTCCTCAATTTAGAAAGAAGAATGATTTTTAAAAGTAAGTTCCAATACACTAGAAGGGCTGGTGAGCAAAAAGTGCAAAAGATGGCCAAAGCTAAATGAATATTGACTGTAAAAATCCATGTTCATTATGCCTGATCTGCGGGATTTCAAAAGACAGCATAGGTTCTTATAAATCAGGATGAGGATGGAGGGTTTGAAACACTCACAATACTTGTTGTTTGAGACAAAGACTGGTACCCTTGTCTCCCTTCTTCACAGTGCCTGCTGTAGTGTAGTTATGAGGGTGGGGCATGTCTCAAGCCCATGCCAACAACATCCCATCTTGATATCTAGTATTTCTTGATGTGGGATGTCTCTCTGTTTGCTGTGAATATGTTTTATTACCATTGGTTAATAAAGAAGCTGATTTGGCCAATAGCCAGACAGAATATAACTAGGTGGGAAAGCCAAACTGAATACAGGGAAGATAGAAGGTGGGGTCAGCAGAGACGCCAGCAGCCAGCCACCGGAAGAGTAAGATGCCAGAACTTTACCAGTAAAACAATGGGGCACGTGACAACATCTAGATTATTAGAAATGGGTTAATTTATATGTAGAGGTAGCCATTAAGAAGCCTGAGCTAATAGGCCAAACAGTTTGTAATTAATAGTAAGCCCCAGAGTGGTTATGTGGGAACTGGTGGGTAGGAGAGAAACTTCTGGTTACAATTTCTTCCTCTTTCTGCTTAGACCGTTAGACTTTAACCGAACATATTTAACAACTATGAATGTGGAGTGAATAGTGTCTGAAACTAGTATAAGCAACATGAAACAGAGGGAGAACCCAGTTTGAAAGACTTTTTTCTTAAGTTTAAAAAAATGATAAACATTGCCTTAAATATATAAGAAATCACAGTAAATGCATAAAGACTAAATGTTTCAGCTAAAAGATAAAGCATGCCAGAAGAAGTTCAATCTTGGAACAATGCAAAATTCTGACACATGCCATTTAGAAGACATATGTTAAAAATACAATGATATTAAAAGGTTGAAATCAAAGGAGAGCAAGAATACCATAAGCAGGCAAAAGCCAAAATAAAGCTGGCACGGGATGTAATTATAGGCATAATTATATCTCAGATAGAAAGGCCTTTAAGGCCTAAAATGCTTTGGGGGATGAAGAAAAGCTCACTACACACCAATGAAGGTTTAATTTTTCTATCATTAACACTTCTATCTTTGAATGCATCTTACAGTCAGCTTCAGAGTATATAGAGGAAAAATTGACCCCAAAACAGACAAATTGATAGATCTTTCACATAGCTTGGAAAGTTTCCTCTCTTGCTCTCTTAGTGACTGAAAGGCTGAGGAGATGAAGAAATCAGTAATGATGGAGATGGTTCAGGTATCACAATTAACACTTCAGTGTGAGAAGCATGTGCAGGACACCTGCAACAATTGGAGAAGGCACATTCTTTTCAAGAACGCACAGTTAAGTACTAGACGACGTTGTACATCCAGAGAATCTATGTCTTACGAACAGCATTCTTAAGAAACAATGAAATTTCAAGCATGCAAATAATATTGGATAAAATACATCAGAAGTGAACGAGCTTTTAATAAATATGCTGAAAATCATGGAGAAAGTATATAAATCAAAACTGTAAGTTTTTCATTACCAAATATTATTCATGCACAACAACGTGCATTGCTATAACATTTTCATTTGTATAATGTATTTGATCATATTCATCTCCATCACACTCTCTTGAACCCTTCCATTCCTGCTGATTTCATCGCCTTTCCCAATTTGTCACCTTCTATTTTCATGCCACCTCTTCCTTTTCTTCTTCCTCCCTTGGTGAAGCAATGAATTTCGTTAGGTCTACTTTCAGGAGGATGGGTGCGAGGTTATGATTTACAGAAATATGAGAAACTTGCCAGTGACTATACTACTGAAGAAAATGTCTCTCCCTCCCCTCCTCAGCAACCATTAGCTACTTGTAGATTTTTAAAGAGAAGTGGGACCTTGTGAGTCCCCTCCCCACAACAAGATAGAATTGTTGCTGTGATGACTTCTATCTAATAATATACTGGAAGTCTTAGCCAAAGCAATCAGGCAAGAAAAAAAATCAAATACAGAAGATCTAAAAAGGAAAAAAGCAGTATTACTAGACACAAAAGTAAAAAGCTCAAAATAACATCAAAATTATGAGCATTAGTAAAATAATTTGTTAGATTTCAGATTTTGAGACAAATTTTGAACACATCTGTATATAGATATGAGAATATATTAAATGTACAAATACAGCTAGCAATGTTGTGTATGTTAAGAAAACTAACATATTTAGGACAATAGAAGGAAGCATATTTATAATGGGATTGACACTATTCTAAGCACTTTTGTATACACATATATGTTTATCTATATCTGTGTATCTATGTATTTTTATAACAAACTTCTATGATAGCTACAACAATTCCTGACAGTGGAGAAAGCTGAGACTCGTGTAAACTGTTCACACTGTGGAGTACATACATACATAGGAACACAAAGACATTGGCAGGTAGTAATGGAAAGCTCACATCTGCCTTCCAGAATATGTGCGCCTAACATACAATTTCATTTTTCTTGAGAAAAATGCAAAGCTTTACTGAAGGACAAAAATGGACCTTAAAAACTAGAGAGCTAAACTGCATTTGTGGATAGGATTTAATACCATAAAAATACCAGTCCTTCCCAAATTGTTGCATCCAGTTCCAAACAAAATCCTAAGAGGTTCTACATGGGACTTAAACAACTGATCATAAAATTTATATGGATAATAAAAAAAGGTCATGAAAAGTCAATACATTCCTGAAACAGATGGGTAAGGGTGTGAGAAGCATGTGCCTGATCAGATAACAACATAAAACACTGACATGTAGAAATAAAGAATGTAGTCTTGGTGCAAGGACAGACAAACACACCGACAGAGCACAGCAAAGAGCATGTAAGTGCTCTTGTGTCCTGGGCACAGAGTAAATCAGTGGAGAAAACTCAGGTCTTCAATATGCGGAATTAGTCCTTTAAATGCAAAAACATGTGAAAAATAGATTCCCACTTCACACCGCACACAAAAATTAATTCCAGATGGTTTAAAGTCTTAAATGCAGAAGATAAAAGTTTATGAAATGTGGATCTCTTTATGACTGTTAGGATTGTTATTTCTTAAACACAACACACAAAAACTCCAATGATAAAGAAAAAGATTGTAAAAGCAGGGCACATTAAAATTAATAACTTCTAGTTACCGGAAGACCACAGAGAGAATAAAAAGATAAGCCGCTAATTGAAACTTGCAGCACATCTAACTGGTAACACTTCAGGGTCCCCAACACAGTGAAGAGCCCCTTGATAAACAGCAAACACCTAACAGTCCTAACAAAAATGGGATGAAAGAATAAATTGACATTTTACAGTAGAGAGTTTAAACAGCATATATATATATATATATATTTATAAAAGACACTCAGCCTTTCTAGTAATTATGGAGTGTGTATTAAAATCATACCATGATATAATTTGTTTCTGTCTTAGATAAGCAATAATTAAAATTTTGAAAATACCAAGTTAATTGGGGCGGAGAATGTTAAACAGAAGAAAACTTGCATGGGCAATGGCTTGGCATTAGCTGGTGTGATCATTAATCTTGCCTGCAAACTTGACTGGGTTGAGAGACACTGAGAAAATTAGAAAGACACAATTATGGGAATGTGTAAGAGTGTTTCTAATGGGCATGTGGGTTGGGGAACTGGGTTGGGGTCTCACCTTGAATGTAGTAGCTGTCTAATAGGCTGGGGGCCAGGATGGACGTAAAAGCAGAAGAGGAAGCCTTCAATTTTTGTGCAAGTGCCTTGGTGATTTTTGTGTCCACAAAGATCCGTAGACATCAGACTTTTGAGCAATGATTAACAAAATCAACTATGCAGGCAGTTTTGAGGTCTTCAGCTTTGAGTTTGGGGCTACATCACTAATTCCCCTGGTTCTCAGTCTTCCAGATTCTCGAACAAAGCAGAAATCAGCTTCTTCTGACTGTCTGGCTTACAGTCAGTCATTAGTGTAACTATCTAGCCTCTGATCATGGCAGCCAATCTAATAAGTCCCATTATAAGCACATTCCATTGGCTCTGTCTTTCTGGAGAACCCTGACTAAAAACACCTAGTAAGGCTGAGAATATGAAAGCTTTACAATCCATCAATCCAGAAATCCCATTCCTATGTATGTCCCATAGAAGCCTTTGCAGAATTCACTGGGAGGATGAGCAAGAACATCACAGGTAGCACTACTTCCATAGTACAGAGGTGAGCAAACAACAACAGCAAGAACCAAACGTGGGCCTAGCAAAATGGAGAAGCACGTTTTGGCTAGGGTCATACAAAGGAATTCTGTACAGTGATGGCAATGTATGTGGATTGCACTTGGGTCTGAACATGTAGGGATCAGCAGTATCAAACACTATTGAGTCTAAGAAGTATTGGCAGAAGAATAAATTGAGCACAGTTCCATTTATATAAAGCCAGGAAAAATGAAGCAGTGTTTTTCCAGAGTTTTTATTCCTTTATGTATGCTTTATAGACCGTACTTTGTGTGTATGGTACATTTCTCAGTGTACAAAGATAAGAAAAAGAGATCTGTGGAGGGAGAGGTTTCTATTTTGGACTGTGAGTTGCCCTTAACCTTTCTGAAGCATCTCTAAAGCATCACATAAAGGAGACTAGAAAAACCACACTATGGTTGGAATTCAACTCAGTTGGCAGTGTGTTGGCTAAACATACACCACAATCTGGATTTGATCCGCAGAACTGTGGTGGCCCCGGTCTGTAGAAGTTCAAGGTAATCTTGACTACATTGTTCATTTGAGATCTGTCTGAGCTAAGTGAGATACCATCTCTAAACAAAGAAACACGGGTCATATGGAAAGAAACAAAAAACCCACCATACCTCTTCCCACAAACCATAAAGTTTCCATTAAAAATGGACACTGGACTGAGCAGATGGTGCTTATTCCATGACTTGGGCTGTGATCATGATGCAGACTTCCCTAAGACAGATGTTTTCACCATTAAAGACCATGCTATGAATACTGCCTAGAATCCAGAAGGATGGGGGAGTCCCTGTAGAGTACATCCTTTTATCCTGGGATAGCTAAAGAAACAAGAAAGCAAATTAGTTCTTTCCTAAAACCACTGCTGATTGGCTAACCATCCCATGGACTGATTGAGGGCTACAGGGGGAGAGCAGGCAACAGAAAGTGCAGACTCCAGTCAGCAAACCAGTACATCCACCTTTTGGCTTTTGTGAGTGCTGTTTTATAGTTGCCTTCTTCAGAGAACATCTCCAGTATGAGAGGAGCCATCTTGCATGGGAACAACTGGTAGGCTACACCCAAGCATAAGTGTGGGTCAGGGCTCAGCCCTTGGCAGGCTACTGGTGCTGTATAATCAATGACATCATCCATACTTCCATGCTCTCTGAAGAATTGGGTAGGGTCTACAAAGAAGCTTGACTTCTTCCTCTGGGCTACTGTCTTCTCCCATTTCATTGTAGGTCCCTGACCCAAGAACTACCTTCTCAAATTCTGCTTTTTAAGAAACCTGTTGTGTATGAATTCAGGCACCATCCACTAAACACCTAAAGGGGAGGATGATTTTAGGTGGGAAGGGATGCTATGTTTGGGAGAAGTCCTCCAGAGTACTCTCAAAGGCTGATTGAGAGTTCCCAACTCTTCTCCTACTTCTTAATATTCCTTCGCAAGTAATTAACTTAACTCACACAGAACTTATTATTTTTATAAAAGGAAACAAGTCCAGGATCTTTGCATAGGGATGATAAATAGAGGGGTTGGAGACAGGAAAATAAAAATTAAAACCCAAGAGCAGAAGAACAGCATGTTTAACAAGAACCAAGAACCCCAAACAAAGAAAACCTCAGGTCACTGTTAAGATGAACCTTAGAAATTTGACCACAAAGATACAGTTTTACTTGGTTCAGTCTGAACTGTTTTCCAAATTCTTAAAGACACCACACACAGTGTAATCTTTCTAGAAAAGAGCTCAAAAGGAAATAGATGGTTCAAAGGGGGAAAATGACAGAAAGAAATGTCATAAAAGTTAGTGGAGCTCCCAAAGAAAACAAAGGTGAGAACAACAACAACAACAAAATGCCACAGAGACAAAAGTTACAAAAGGCCATAAAAATGGAACAAAAGTAGCTGAAAATAGGATGCTTTGAGGAAATCATGCAAGACAAAGTGGAAAAGCAACAAGACAATCATGAGTACAGAGCAGCTGGTCTATAATGTTGTACTGATAGAGTTACCTGGAAATAGCTTTGAGGTAAACCACTGCTGGCAGAAGATTGTTTGAGACCATCCTCAGGGCAACAGCTCTAAGGAGAGAAAATTGGCACGAGTGGGCATACTTGTGATGTGTTTGAAACCGTTCTTCATAGACTCCACATGGAATTATCCAACACTGAGAAGAAAGGAAAACCTTTGTTTTTCTCCCTCAGAACAGGCAATCTGTGGTTATAAGCGGGTCACTGAGTCAGAGGGTTTAGAGCCTTTGCCTCTCAGCCACTGGTTTTTCTAGCAGCCATGGGGCACCTGGCATGATTTGAAAGAGGAGAGCTGATGGAATCTGCGGTACGCATTCAAGCTCATACTCCCTGGACGGAAAGGAGCCCCTTGCTGTTGTTCCCACAGCCTTGGCTTCTCTTTGGCCTCAAAAAAGCTGTGGGCATTGGAGATGTAACCTGCTGTAGAATCCTTTCCTGAGATGGGCATCACTCAATCAGAGACCTTCAATGTGTGAGTCACAAATGGTTCAAATATGCAGTTACTTGAACTGGAAAAGACCATTGAAATGTAATGCCTCTGTCTTCATGATGGACTACTGTATAGGACTATCCTCTGAACCAAACAGCAGCCACTTTATGAGTTATGGTGGGCACACCCAGGCAAGATTATCATAGTTGGGTCTGTTGACTATTAAACTATTTCCCTCCCTCCGTTGGAGGAGGTGGTAGAGAGGGTCATATCACTCTTACCTTAATATTCAGCCACTCTTCTCAACCAGATGTATACAGTTCTTCCTGTTGCCCTTGGCCTTGAGGGAGGGGATGAAGTATATAGGTGGGCGAAAATGAGGGGACAGAGTCCTATCCACTAGCCATGGAAAAACTATCATCCCTGTGAGGTACAGACATTCTGTTGTAGATACTTTAAAATCCACCTTTATTCCTGCCCACATCCATTCATCCATTGGTTTGTAAGCCTAATAAACTCACTGATTTTTCTTGGTGAACTTTGGTGGAATCATGCCTCAGCTTATCTCTGTAACCTTGGAAGAGTGGGTTTACCTTGTTTATGTCTCTCCCAGGGAAGAAATTTTAGCAACAAGGATATTATGATATATAATAATTTACCCTTAGCTTTGGGGGATGTCACACATGTCTCAAGTCCCTGGAAATTTCACTGATACATTTGGCCACTAAATCATAGAACAATAGAATAGAGAGTTCCTTGGGGGTTGTGTTAATCTTGTGATTTTATTTATTCTTCTAGTTTATAAAAGGAGAATGGGAGAAGATCCAGAGAGAATATGTTTTATCGTATAAGAGGTGCCTACAGGACTGGAGATTGATTACCTGTCAATACAGTGGGCCTGTCTGCACACCCACTGAACTGTGGAGGATCTAAAGTTCAAGGTTTTCAGTTACAAATACAATGGCACCTTTACCCCAAGTCTCTAGTTCACAATCATCTCCCACAATGGCCCTGATCATTATGGGATTTCTAAGCAAGCTGCTCTGAGGATGGCCTCTTCCCTGTTTGGGGTCAGCATCCTTAGCAGTTCAGGGTTCTTAAATGCTGCCAAAGAGACCCACTGACTTTCACAAGTTTTCTTGCATTGGAGCTCTCAGTGGAACTCTTCAGCCCCTGCTACTCAAAATAGTCACCTCATGCCATTGTCCCTACAGTCACACCATGTCTCTTAGAGCTGAGGCTCCTCCCACCAGCATCATTTGCTCATATAACTCTTAACCTGGTTGTAGAAAAACCGGGCTTGTGTGCTCGCCCTACTGAGCCTAAAGAGAGGTTGCCAATACTTTTATGTTGGTTTTTAATCCATTGTTTTTATTGAATAAGGGCTTGGATCTTGGTTTCTCATTCCCCATGTTATTCTCCCAGTTTTGTACCACCCATGTCTTTATTCAATGTATTGATGAAAGCATTGAGTAAGATTGGGTTAATTGGGCAGAAATGCTGAAGAGGGCAAGGGTAGAAACAGATTTCTGAGGCGTGCCAATACAAGGCATGCCTCATTACTTTCACCGATTCAACAAATATTTATTGAATATCTGATATCTTCTGGGCAACCTGTTTCAGTGACGATACAATAATAAATATGATGGTTTTAATGCTCATAAACTCCTGATGCCCTTCATAAAGGTTTTTTATCAATCAACTTACTTTTTAATAATAGGGGAGGAGAAGGAGCAAACTTTTCTTTTTCTGTTTCAGTACAGGACTTCAGTGACCATGTGCTAATCACCAACTAAGGGAGTTTCCTATTGGACAAAGGCTACTGCCACCATTGTGGGCACATAGCTTTGCCCTTCGGTAGCTGGTATATCGATTAGATTATGAATAGCTGAAATGGACTACTGTCCAGCCATGTGGTTCTCAGAAATTTTGACTTAGTGGATCTTTATAAATAATAAGGAATGGCCAATATGAATATTATTTTCCCCACTAGTAATTTTGTAAAGACACTAATTTAAACTATACAAAGTGATATAAGCTGATATTTACCATTTTATCTAATAAAGGCACAGATCCTGCCCTCCTAGAGGTTTTTTCTTGTCTTTTGAGACCCAGATGTAAAGCAAAGACACAAAGGGATGAATACTAAGTACATGTTGTGTTATTTGATATGAAGGAAGGATTCTGGGTTTAAGAGCAGTGACTGATGGAGGAAATTGGGAGAAGGTTGTTAAAGAAATGGCATTTTGGCTTACACAAGAAGGAATATGCACAAATTCCTGCAGAAACATTCCAGGCAGAGGCCCGTGCATGCAAAGCTTCCTATGGTGCAGTTAGTGGTGGTTCTTCTGTGCTTGAAGAACTGAAGGAATCTAGTATAACATAGAAACATCCAGCGCTTGAAGGTAGGACTGTTAACCCAGGGAAAAGTAGGTTTCTCCCTGCATTGCCAGCCAACTGTCTAGACTGGGCCAAATCTCTGCTTCTCCCCAGTGAATGGGCAATGCATGACTCTGGCTCCCCACAGGGACTCCAGGTGCAATCAGAACGGGGCTGCTGGTTCTTACAGCAGGTGTATGCAACTCTCATGAATACCTGGCACCCACACTTCCACAGGACCAGCTTTTGCAAGAGCCCATGACAACTGAGAGCTACATGGGGTGGTGTCCATCTTCTGGGCACAATCCAAGATGCTGATAGGTTGAAGCCCAAGTGACACAGCTGCAGAACCCCTGCCATTAGGCTACTGAGCCCTTGTAAGGGAACTGGCTAGAGTTGGCTACATCACAATAAAGAGCTTGGAGTTCATTCAAGAAGCAAAGTGGAATCATTGAAAAACTTTGAGAAAGTCATTGAACAAGGAATCCAACTTATATTCAAAGCCTTTACTCTGCTGATTTGAATAGGAACGGACTGCATTAGGACACAGTTGAAGCAGGGATTGGGAGGTTACTGAATTAGCCAAGATGCAATCAAATGAATGAGCAAGTAAGTTCACACTGGGGATGGGGAGAAGTAAGTAGATTCCTCATAGGGCCAGGAAGCATGAAGGATAAGAGTTGTCGGCACACTGCAACTAGAACATTATGTAAAAGAAGTATTCAAACATCTGGAAGCTCAGGTATCTGACTGGAGCTCCTTAGTACTTAGGGCAGATGGCCTACATGAGCACTATGGGAAGACATGGGGCTTCTAGTTACATGGATGAAGAGAAGGGAAGATTATTTAGAGGAGAATAAAAAGAATAAGCCCCTTTAGTGGTTTGAATGAGAGAAGTCTCTCATAGGCTCACATAACCGAACCCTTGATCTCTTGTTGATGACACTTTTTGGAGATTATGGGACCATTATGAGGGCCTTGCTGGAAGCCCATACATCACTGGGGATAGGCTTTGAAAGTTTATGGCCTCATCCTACTTTTATTTTGCTCTTTCTGCTTTGTGTTGTGGTTAGAGATGGGGATTCCTCAGTTACCTGCTCTGTCTGGCCTTCTGCTACACCTCTCCTGCCATTATGGATTGACCCTCCAGAACAATCAGCCAGAATAACCCCTTTCTTTGTAAGTTACTTTAAGTTATGGTGTTTTATCACAGCAATAGAAAAGTAACTAAAAGTAACCTTCCAGCAAGTGGTGTTTGATTAATCTCTCAGATATCAAAATGGAGATGTTTAAATAGACTATTGGATGGTTATATGTGGAAACCTAAAGAAGGGTTGGTGTGGGAGAATTCTCTGTATTCTGTCAATCATGTTTTAAATAAACTCTAATTGGCCAGGCAGAAAGTATAGGTGGGTCAACCAGACAGGAAGTAGAGGAAGGGCAATGAGAACAGGAGAATGCTGGGAAGAAGGAAGCTCTTTCAGCAATCCTGCCCAGACCACCGAAGAAGCAAGACATGATCTGCCCTGCTGAGAAAGGTACCAAGCCACATGGCTAACATAGATAAGAATAATGGGTTAAT
>LOJH01007946.1:7349-30256 GCA_001685095.1 Ellobius talpinus | reverse complement strand
TTGGAGTCAGCCATGGCCACCTGAAATCTTGCCTTAAAAAAAACCTAAAGTAACAACAACAACAAACTCCTCAACAATATAACCAGATAGTTTATATTTTCCAGATAATGTAGTCACAGTACTTATTACATGGATTAGATGTATTTGAATTTAGATTTTTTTTTATTTTGGGACCGGAGGTTAATCCCAGGGCCTTTCTCATGTCATGCAAGCACTGTATCAACATAACTTTCTCCCCCACCCCCTGAGTTTAGTTTTAAGTATGAAATATTTCAGACAGAAAACATGGTGAGCAATAATACATATTTGTTTTGTTTTGTTTTAGTTTTTCAAGACGACAGGGTTTTTCTGTGTAACAGCTATGGCAGTCCTGGAACTCACTCTGTAGTTCTCCTGCCTCTGCCTTCTGAGTGCTGGGTTTAAAGGCATGTGCCATCACTACTCAGCATGATAATAAATATTAACTTACCCATTATCTAAGAGAGAAAATGTTAGCAAAGACCCTGTATCTCATTCTGTCCCTGCTTGTACTCTCTTCCCTCATAGATGGGCCATGTGTTGAATTGATCTTTATCTTTTCCATGGATATAGGTAATACCCTTTTGCACTGTTCTATCTTTAAAGAAAACGATTTAAAAAAAACAAAAACCAAAAAAAAAGCAGTGACTTCCTAACATAGTCCGGGATGGCTTTAAACTCTGTTGGTCCTTTGGTTCCAGATCCAGATTCCTGAGTGATAGGATTACAGTCGAGGGCCATCATTGAGAGCTAGAATATTTTTTGGTGTTTGTTTTGTTGTGTTTTNTTTTTTGAGACAGGGTTTCTCTATGGCTTTGGTGTCTTGGAACTTGTTCTGTAGACCAGACTGGCCTCGAACTTTAAGAGATCTGCCTCCCTCTGCCTCCAGAGTGCTGGGATTAAAGGTATGTGCCACCACCACTCACAACTAGAATATGTTCTTTAATGTGTTTTTTTTAAATATGTTATATTGAATTCTTGCAATAACCCTTTGAGATAGGCACTTTCTCCACATTTTGCAGATGAGGAAACTGAAGATGTCAGAGGTTAAGTCTTTTATTCAAGGTCACACAGCTATTAAGTGGTGGAGCTAGGAATCAACCCAGGTAATTGACCCCAAGGTTATCATTTATAGCTCTCAGTTTATAGTTCCTTGTCTCAAGTTTGAAATTAAAGTTAGCAACAAAAAAGAACACTGAAAATAATCAAGTTTTTATGATCCTTTCAATGTTAAAAATATCTGACCCAAGTAGGCATGAATTTGTTGGTTACTATTTCTTTCTTTTGGTATAACCGACTGACTTTTTTTTTTTTGCTGCAAAAATAATGTTAGTAATTAAGGTGCTGTGCCAGATAGACACAGTGGGTAAATCAGCATGCGTAGTCTATATCCTTTATTATCTTTACAAAATTGGAAAAACTGTGAGTTCTGTAAAAAGCCATTTCATTAAAGAAAAAAAAGGCCCAAATATACTAAATTATTTTGGCCATGACAAAATTTACTTATTCATATATATTTTTTTCTTTTTGCCATTGATTAGTTTATTTCTTTTTATTATATGGCTGAACTTAAATTCTGTTATCCTCAATAGACTTTTGAATTCTTTCAGAGTCTGATAGCCAGTGCCGTCTCAATCCCCAGTCTTCTGTCCTTCACCTCCTAAATGCTGGGATTACAGATATCTAGCTTCACCTTTGAGTTCTTAAGATTAAATGTATTGACCATTCTGGGCCCAAGTACTTATTGGAATATCTGCCATAAAAAAAGAGTGAGTGGTTGGCACTTTTTTGGTATAACTTGTTTTCTTAATACTTTATCATAAGATAGGGAGCTCATTGATTGAACAAGGAGAAAAAAATATTATGTTATGAAAATGATTTTGGATTCCATGTTTTTATTACACACCCATCCCCCACTACTTTGAACTGCATCTGCTTTTTGGTTTTGGTGTTTTTTTTTTTTTGAGGCAAGATTTCTCTCTGTAACAGCCCTGGATGCCCTGAAACTCATGCTGTAGACCAGGCTGGCCTAAACCTCACAGAGATCCATCTGCCTCTGCCTCTTGAACACTGGAATTAAAGGTGTGTACCACCATCAAATACTCAAACAAAGTTTTAGAGACTATTCTATGTCCTTATTTTTAAGTTGGTGGGGCAGAGGCTTAGTCATGTCATTAGGCTTGGCTGACAATGCTAATTGATGATTAGGGTTTCTGTTTGATTATTTTGGCTGTAGAGTTTCTTCACATCTGTTCTCTAATAGAAAAGCATATTTCTGTTACAGGGTCCGTGTCTGAGGAGTACACATTTAAAGGTTTGACATGTTACAGCTCCTGCATCTGAGGGATATGTTGTGATACTTAGAGTATGCTTTTAAGAGCGTGAGAACTCTACTTATCTTTCCCATTTCTACTTGTCATTCAGAAATCTCTTTCAAAATCCAAGGCTTATTTATGCAAGAAGACTAGGGAAGGCAGGTGAAGAAGTTGGCTCAATAGCTCCATTTCTGGTCCTTAGTAGTTGTCCTTCTTTGTAATTTATTTTATTTTAGTTGCTGTTACTTCCAGTGTTTTATTGCCATAGAATGCTTCACTCTCTTTAGCTCTTTGGCCAAATAAAGGCACATTTCTTATTGTTTTTCTTTGTAGTATTAGACTTGGCTAGAATTTTCAGAACAGGCTTATTTACATAGTTAAAGAGAAATACTGTTTATGTTTGCTCTCTCTCACATATTTAAAGCATTGTATCACCTTTTAATTTTATTTTACCTGTTTAGAAGTTTAAAAGGGGTTTAACTTAATAGGCAACTTTTTTTTATTTGAATGTTCAGAGGATACTGTTTTTCAATCAACCACTCAGAAACTTCTTTCTAGACAACTTGACACCTCAGGTTCAGATCAGCAAGACTTTTCTAGTCTACATCTCTGATAGACCAAGTCTGATGGCACAGAAAATGCTTGCTTTTAAGTGAGACCACGTCAGCATCATCTTTTATCTAAGAGCTTAGTGAATTTGATTAATTACTTAAAAATTCTAGATTTATTTAATATGTATGAATGTTTTGCTTGCATGTATGTATGTTGTATGTATGTGTACCATGTATGTGGCTGGTGCCTATGGATGCCAGAAGAGGGCATCAGATCCCCCCAGAACTGGAGTTGCAGCCAGTTGCATGCTGCTACCTGGGTGCTGGGGACTCAAACTTGGGTCCTCTGCATTAGTAACATGCTCTTACTCATTGTGCCATCTCTTTCCAGCTCCCTAATTATTTTTGATTGAGGCCCATGCTTGGTCTTACATTTTTTTATTTGTTATTTATTTTTATTGACTGATTTTTTTTAAAGACAGTATTGCTATGTAACCTAGGCTGTCTTTAAATTCACCATCTTCTGCTTTATTTAGCCTTTCTAGTGCTGGGATTACAGGTGTATACTGTTTTGTTTCTCTTTCTTTTGATTTAATTGATTTCTATTCTTATATTTGTTTTTAAATTGTGTGTGTGTGTGTGTTTGTGTTTGCATGCACATCATTGAATGTATGCATGCTGGAACAAAAGTTGATTCTTTCTTTCCACCATGTGGATCCCAGGGATCAACTCCGGCCTGCCAACAAGCTGAGCCATCACTGTAGGTTGAGTTTTTTCATTGGTACCTCGATTAGCTCTGTTTTGCCAGGCACTTTCAAATATCCACTCAAAGACTTATTGATTATTAATTATAAATGCTCAGGCTTACTAACTAGCTCTTACAACTTAAATTAACCCATTTATATTAATATACACTCTGCCACATGGGGTTACCTCTCTTTCATTTTGCATCTCTTGTTTTCTCTCTGGCTGGCAACTCCTCTGAGTGCCCTTCTTCCCAGCATTCTCTCTGCCCCCACAATCCTTCCTAGCTATCGGCCAGTCAGCTTTTTATTAACAATGAGAGCAACAAATTTTCACAGTGTGCAGAGGGATTATTCCACAGCACATAACCTAACCGCTTACTGGTTTTGTTTGTTTGTTTCTTTTTTCTTTTTCTTTTTTTTAAGAGCTACGGAAAAGATCCCTGAAACATCTTTTGGTTTATTTTACCCCCTTTCTTAGGAATTTAGAGTAGAAGTTTAGATTAATTTGAGACTCTTTTTTCTTATGTAAGCAGTTAGTGCTGTAGATTTCCCACTACGACAGTGGTTCTCAACCTTCTAATTCTGCAACCCGTTAATCCAGTGCCTCATATTGTGATGACCACCAACAGCAAGATTATTTTCATTTCTACTTTATAACTGTAATTTTGCTACTGTTATGAATCTTAATGTAAATATCTGTGTTTTCCGATGTTTTCTTTGATGACTCCTGTGAAAGAGTTCGACTCCCCAAATGGGTCTCAGCCCACAGGTTGAGAGCTGCTGCTTTAAGCACTGCTTCAGTGTGTGTGTGTTATCATTCCTGTTTAATTCTGCATGTTTTCTAGTTTTCTGGGATAACTCTTGTGGGTTTTTTTTTTGAGACAGGGTTTCTCTGTGTAGCTTTGGAGCCTATCCTGTAAGTAGCTCTGTAGATCAGGCTAGCCTCTAATTCACATTTGCCTGCCTCTGCTTCCTGAGTGCTGTAATTAAAGATGTGTACCCGCCACCACCTGGCTACTGGAATAACTCTTAACAGCTGTTATTGATTACTAGTTCTATTGTTCTCAGCTTTCATACTCTATGATTTCTATTTAATTCTTTTGTGATTCAGGACATGGTCTGTCTTTGTGATTATTCTATAAAATTGAGAAAATACCTTGTATATTGTTATCAGTTTGAGGCATCTCTAAATGCTGGTTAGTTCTGATTAGTTGATGGTGGGGTTCCAATTGTTTTCTGTCTACTAGTAGAGTTTGAGGGAGCATGGTGCAGTTTTCTAATTGGGGTTTTGTTTTTCTTGGTATATCTGTTAGTTTTGGGTTGTGGGTTCGTCCCCCCCCCACTTCCCTGAAACAGTCTCTCTATGTAATCATGGCTGACCTGAAACTTGCTATGTATATATAGATCAGGCCAAACTCGCAGAGATCCTCCTACCTCTGCCTCCTCAGTGCTGGAATTAGATGCATACAATTCCACATCAGGCCTTTCATTATATATTTTTTAGGTAAATTGTTTAGGTGTATTTTAACTATTTTAACATTAAGAGTTGTGCTTTTTCTGTCTTTCTCCACTGGAGGAGAGAGAGGAGGGAAGAGAATGACCTACTTACTGTCTTGGGATCATGACCATTAGTCAGGGAAAAAATTCATTGCTTTCCCCCAGGTTTCATGTGCCTGCCTGCCTCTGTGCTTGTGCCATGACCACCACTACTGCAGTCCTGTGTAGGAGTGAGGGTGGAGGAAGGAGGAAGGGAATAAAGCTGAAAGCCCAGAGGTAATTTCCCCTTTGGCTTTGGTCCTCCTTTTCATGGAGTTCCTCAACTCTCCAGTGAGCACTTCTGGTTTGTTGCCGTCAATCCAGACTGGACAGTGCTGGAAAGAAAGTGAAAACCTGTCTACCAAGTTCGTTGGAACTTGAAGTCATGCATCTTCAGTCTGCTCACTGTCACTGCGTATGAAAGTCCTCAGAAAACTGTAATGCTTTTTGTTTAGGATCTATAGATGTGTTTAGAGTGTGTGTTCTCAACCTTCCTAATGCTGTGACCCTTTAATACAGTTCCTCATGTTGTGGGGAATCCCAACTATAAAATTATTTTGTTGCTACTCCATAACTGTAATATTGCTACTGTTATGAATCATAATGTAAATATCTGATATGCAGGATATCTAGTATGTGACCATCGTGAAAGGGCCATTTGATGACCCCCAAAGGGGTTGTGAGGCACAGGTTGGGAACTGGTGGTTTAGAGGGACAGAATGGCATGTGCTTACTCATCTTCCCGGGATCCAGAATGTGTTTAGTTTTGATGTTAGAATGTGTTTTTCAAATTTTGACCAATTCTCTTTGTGTGTGTGTGACAAGGGGCGGGGCAGGGGCGGTACATGTGTATCATGGTGTGCTAGTGGAGCTCAGAGTCCATTCTCTTTGTAGCATATGGGTTCCAGGTATTGAATTCAGGTTACCAGGTGTGGGAGCAAGTACTTTTACCAGATGAACCATTCCACTGGCCTTGTGCCCAATTTTTTGCCATCTGAGTTAATTTTTGTTTTCAGTCTGTGCCTGTTAAGATATTATGATATATAAAGATACCAATTAATGTAGTGAGTTGTAACAGCTTAGGGAAAAATGCTACTTTTTTATAAGCTGTAGACCGCCTAGTATTGGTCAGACTGCAGAATCGCAGAGTGAGTCAAACAAGTAACTAATTCCGTGTTCTTGTACATGGTGTGTATAGATGCCAGGACCATAAATTTGCTCCTTAAAAATGTATTGGCGTTTAGTTTATATTTTGCTCTGGCTTCTTCTGTCTCTCTGTCTAGGTCTTGTAATGCTGGTAACTCTTTCCTACTGCTCTCAGAGTTTTCTTTCCATGCACCAGCCAAGGACTTCTTTCTTCCCTTTTATTTGCAGTCTCCTCGATGGGGTGGGCCCATTGGAGGGGTACACGACTGCTGTATGAGACCCACCCTGGGAAGAGGCCAGATTCAGTCATCACTTCAGTTCTCTAAAGGGCAGGTAGGGTTACCTCTTCGGAGGGGCCAATGATGGTAGCAGGACTTAGAAACTCCTCTTAAATCCTGCCTGTGCTGTCTGTGAGGCTAAGGATTCACACTTCAGCCCAGATACTAATTCCTTCTGGTGAAAAGCTTTGAAATCAGATCCCTAGATTTTCATGGTAGAAATGAGTTATAGCCCCAAATTTTAGCCCATCTCCTAAACGTTTTTAGGATTACTTCTTCAGAGGAGGGAATGTTACAGTAAAGAATAGACTCTACTGCTGGGTGAAGACATGCCCCTCTACGGTTAACCCAGCTGGGCAGGTCAGTCACCTGGTTTAAGCTGTGCTTAAGAAGTAGGAGAAATAAGTATCCTCACAAAGAGATAAAATACTTTTCCTCCAGAATTCCTGCCCTCTGCAATCACACCAGAGCCACCATAAGGTTCTGTTGGATTTGCCCCCTTTTCTTTTGGATCTTAGCCTGAACCTAAGTGTGCTTCTCTGGTATTTAGGCTATTTATTCTTTCTCTAATGCTCCCGTCCTTATGTGGCTGCTTGTCTGCCATGTGGTTGATCTCCATGTTGGTCTAACTCAAACAGCATAATTTTATCACTCCCTTCCCTCTGTCTCTCCCTCCCTCTCTTCCCCCCCTTCATTTCCCCTCTAGGCTGCAGTCTTATAGCTTGCCCTCTTTGGGGGTTTTTCTTTCAAACTCTAATAATAAATTCTCTTGGAGCTTAAAAAAAATCTCGCTGGTGGCACGGACTTTATTTCTGTGATTTTTTGACTGATTGCTTAGGCTTTGCCAGATAACCCGTTTTTCTGTTACGTAGCTTAAATTCTTGATTTTTTTTTGCCCTTTGAGTTAGATTAAGTACATGTTCTGGGACTAGATTTAAGCTTTTTCTAACAGTCTTTTGTTTGCTTTGTAGAATCATTAGGGTATTTTTAGAGAAACATTGTTTTCTAGAGCTTTCCAGCTACTTTTGGTGGTGCTGGGGTGAACCAGGGCATTATGCTAGCTAGGCAAGCTCTCTATCACTCAGCTGTACCCTGTTCCTTTCAGTAACATTTGTTCTTGTCTTTAAGACTATCTAGCCTTTAACCTGTAATGATCCTCCTACTTTAGCCTCTTAAGTGCTGGGATTGCAGGCTGAGCCACCATGCTTTGCCAGATATTTCTCTTCTCTGTGAAGGAGTTAAGTAAAGTCTACTTTTGAAAGTAGACTGGGCTTTGGGCAGTTACCACTCTTAATCACTAGTAGCTGGGTTCTTTTGATTCTTTTTAGGTACATTCTCCTGTTATATATTACATATGCAGCATACTTGTTTGCTTACCAATGTTTTATCCTAAAGTGTGTGGCATTTATAGTTTATAATTAAAGAAGAAATGGCTCTTTAAGTAGATCCTTAAACTGCTTTTTAGTAGATTCTTAAATATTGAACATCTTATCAATGAGACATTTGCATGTTTAAATGCCTTGTTTAATTGAAATTTCACAATTTCTTTCCTTTTCTTCCTTTTCTCCCTTGTCTTCCCCTACTTTGTTTCCTCTTTTCCCTCCTTTCTTCCCTTCCGGTTTTTCTTCCAACTTTCCTTCTTTCTTCTTTCCTTGATAGGGTCTAAGGTGTCCTAGGCTGGCTTTGAACTTCTACTTTTCTGGAGTGCTTAGATTATAGGTGTACAGTACCATATATGATTTATGCAGTGCTGGGAATTGAGCCCAGGCCTTCCTGCGTGCCAGGCAAACACTCTTACCAACTCCATTATTTCTTTACCTGGAAGCTTTGTGATTTCCCAAAAGGTTTTGATTATGAAAATGTCATGTACACAAAACCAGAACACTGAACATTAATGTATTCAGCAATGATCACATTTTGCTCATCATCTTAATTTTTTCACCAGTTTTTTTTTGTTGTTGTTTGTTTGCTTGTTTGTTTGGTTCGTTTTTTTGTTGTTTCTTTTTTCTGGAGTACTTTAAAATAAATCCTAGTAGTTGTATCATTTCATATGTAAGACTAATGTTCATTTTGAAGTATAAAGAGAACTCAAATACTGGAGATCTAAGACTGGTTCAGGTCTTCTGTCACCTGTTACCTTTGTGATCTTAAGCAAATTGCAGAGTTTTTCGAAGTAAGTTTCTTCATAGGTAAAATAGGGATCATGATTTCTACCTTAACTACAAAGTGGTCTAAGGAGGGCTGGGGATGTAGTTCACTTAGTAAAAAGCTTGCCTAGCGTACACAGACCTGGACTTTTCTTCCCAGCACCATATAAACTAGGCATAGTGGCACATAACTTTAATGCTAGCATTTGGGAGACAGAAACAGGAGTATCAGAGGTTTAGCAGCATTTTCAGGCCAACCTGAATGATACAAAATTCCGTTTCAGTATCAAAGAAAGAATAGGACAAATCAGATAATGAATATAAAAATATTTTGTAAATTTCAAATGATAGACCCTTGACTATTTCTCATAAAATGTAACAATAATACACAGGCAGTGTGGGGGTCTCAGGGACCACCAGGGCCAGCAGAGTGTTGATCTGCATGAGACAAGAATGAAATTTGATTCAGCACTACTTAGTGACTGGTGTGGATTCAACTTTTAGAGTCAGTGACTGGTGTGGATTCAACTTTTAGAGTCTGACACCAGGCAGCTTATTTAGGTATATATAAGCATTGCACTATTTTGAAGAAAGTTTCTGATGATAATTCACTCAGTCTGCATGTACAACAAAGTTTAAGACATGATTACATTGAAACTCTTTTCAAATTACATATGACCTCTTCCGTAAAGATGGGCTATGTTGACTGAGAAACAGTGCTTAAGATAAGGGTCCAGGGAGAATGACTGAGATAAACTAAGAGTCTGGGGGAGCCAGGTGTGGCCTGGCCCTACAGATGTGCAGAGGTCACCAGGTTATTAACCACATTCATTCCCAACCTGGGCAGAAAACCGTTACACATCTCTTCCTTTGAAGAGACAATCCTGTGTGTTTAACATTCCTAGTTCCCCTAGTGCTTGTCTGTGAGCACAAGAACCTCTAGCTCTATGTAGTTTGAGTCACACAAGTTCCAGAGGGCCAATGTGGCCTCTAAGAGGATATCAATACCTAGATAGCTTTCCTCCCAAATTTCCAGTGTTTTGGTCCCAACTTGAAGATTAACATTATAGGGAATCGATGAGTGAATTATCCACCTGGTGTGTTGGTTAGAACAACACTTGAAATCATTGATTTAAGAATTCAGCAGTTAGTAATAGTGTACTGAAGAAGACTGATATCTTCATTTAAAGATTACAATATCTTCATTTAATTTTTCACACCCCCAGGTTTTGCTATGTAACTGCTGACTACCTGGAGCTCACTATATACATGGGGCTAGACTTGAACTCACAGAGCTCTGCCTCTGGAGGCATGAGCACCATGCCCAATCCTAATTTTGTAATTTTTTACTTTCTTAACATTATTGAGGTACAGTATACACACACACACACACAAAGTAAAATGTACCTTTTTAAATGTGTTGTCCACAGCTTGTGAATGCATGTCACCCCAGATTTCTTGCATCTAGTCAGTCTCCGTCTCTACCCTCAAGACAACAATTTCTTCCTCCTTCATTACTTTTGATTAGTTCTATTTTTCCAGTAGAGCCCTGTGAATGAGGTGAGAGTATATACTCATACTTACTTTGCTCGACAGAATGGTTTTTAAAAATGCTTTATTGGTTTTGTTTTAGTTTAAGAAATTTCATATTATGCATATTATGCACATGTCTTTAGACATTTGGGCTATTTCTAGTCTTTTAAAATTACAAATGAAGCGTTTATGAACATTTGTGTGCAAGTCTTAGTGAGAATTTAGATTTTTCATTTCTTGTGGATAAGTACTTGTCTTGGATAATGTTGAATAGATTTTTTTGTTCCCTCCCTCCCAACAGACTCATTGTGTAACCAGTGATAATCTTGAACTGCTGATTTTGCCTCTACTTCCCAAATGCTGAAATTACATGAGTGAGACACTGTCTCAGGCTAGATGGATTTTCTGAATGATTATGTGCCAGATATAGTTAGCTTTATATGAAACTATCAGATTGTTTTCCAGAATAGTTGAACCACTTTTAGTCTTGTGAGCAGTCTTTACCAGTTCAGTTATTCTGAACTTTAATCTTTAGTGTTTGATATTCATAGTCTTTAGTTTTAGCCATTCTATTGTTTGTTGTTTCTCGTTATGTTTTTTCTCTCTCATCCTGATTGCAATTTTCTCTGCCTCCTTTCTTCCCAGTCCTGTCCCCTCTCCTTCCACTCCACTTCTCCATTTCCCTTCAGGAAAGGGCAGGCCTCCCAGGGATATCAACCAAACATGGCATATCAATTGCAATGGCACCTCCCCTCATATTAAAGCTGGATGAAGCTACCTAGTGAGGTGGGGAAAGGGTCCCAAAAGCAGGCAAAAGAGTCATAGAGATTCTGCTCCCACTCTTAGGGGGTCCCACAAGGAGATGAAGCCAGCCAACCATAATGTATATGTGTAGGGCTTAGGTCAGACCCATACAGGCTCCCTGACTGTTGGTTCAGTCTCTGTGAGCCCTTAAGGGCCCAGTTTAGTTAATTCTGTCTGACTATGATTGAAACAGCATTTTCTTGTTAAGTGTCTTTCATATGCTCGTGGCTATTTGTTTATTTTATTTTGCAACAGAGTCTTATGTAGCTCAGACTAGCCTTGAACTTGTTATGTAGCTGATGATAATCTTGAATTTCTGCTCCTGCTTTTACTTCCCGAGTGCTGGGATTATAGGTATGAAGCACTATGCCTCCATGCTGCTAGGGCTTTGTGCTTACTAGGCAAGTACTCTTTGTCAGCTGAGCTAGATCTTTAGCCTCTGTGTGTCTCTAGAGAAGTGTCCTTACAAATCTTTTACCCATTTAAAAATAAACTTGCCTTATTATTGAATTATAAAATTTATATATTCTGAATAGACATCATTTATCAGAAATGCATTGTCCCTCCACTCTCATGACTTACCCTAATTTTGTTATATTTTTATTGGTGTGTGTGTATGTAGGCTTATACGGTGGTGATTGAGTGGAGATCAGAGAATAACTTGTAGGAGTTGGTTGACTTTCTACATGTGGACCTGGGGATTGACCTAAATTGTCAGGCTTGGAGGCAGGTACCAAGATGAATTTTTTTTCCCCAAGTAGAAATCCACGTATATTGGTACTTTTTGCTAAAGACTAGGTTTGCAACTTTATTGAACTAGTTGAGCATTCCTGAACTTAACATTGTGTTCTGTCATTCTCCAACTCTCTCCTTAAATTCATTTCTGCACTATCTTATTTGTTTTAACTTTGTAATAATCCTTAAAATTAAATAGTACAAAATTTTCAACTTTATAATTTTATTTTCCCTTAAGCTTGTTTTGACTGTTACAAAATATTTATTTTTTTGAACTCTGACACTAAATTGGGTTACCTTTAGAGCTTGGCTTATTTTTGTCTTTATCTCACTTTTTTAAAAATTAAAAAAAAATGTCTTTGGAACCATGTTTTATTTAGCCAAGCTGACTCAAACTGATACCTCTAAATTTCTGATCTTTTGCGTCTGCCTCTTGATGTATTGGATTAGAACACCCACACCCACACACCCACCAGATGTTATTGGTGCTGGGGATTTAAACTCAGGGCTCCATGAATGACAGGCAAGTACTCTACCAGCTGAGCTGCCTCTCTAGTCCTTTATCTCAACAACACTAAAAGTGTATTTTCAAAATAACCCAGTGCACTAAAATGCTGTTTGTTGGACAGATAATTGCTGTTTAATCTGACAGTTGGTTCCTTCTAATTTCTCATACTTTGCTGAGTTGAGCTGTGACTCTGGTTATGTTCATTTGATATTTTATTGAGTTGTGTTGAATTTAAGAGCAGTTGAACAGAAAACGTCTGTCTTTTTTTTTAAAGTCAGTCATAGGCTTTTTCAAATTACCTTAATGATGAGGTAAAAGTTTGTGCTATTATTTCAGTTTTCTTGTGAAACGTGCAGGTACAGTATCTCCCCCCCTTTGAGACATTGGTCTTGCTTTTGTATCTCAGGCCAGCTTGGAACTATGTACCCTAGGCTGGCTTTGAACTACCTCTGCCTCTCTAATGCTTAAGATTACAGGAATGAGCCACCATACCTGGCAAACATTGATATTTCTGTGTTTTGTTAGCCCTTTATAGTCTTTCTAGAAATTTACTAAGTTGTGGAATTTGCATATAGTGTCTTTGAAGCTTATTAGCAAACTTTATTATCTAAGCTGGATTTAGCAAGTCTTGTGTTCTTAAAAGCAAGTCAATATTTTATATGGGAAGTTGTATGAATGGTTTTGGAAGCAAAACATATGAACATTTCCATTTTATGTCTTTCCATATCCAGAGGATGCCAGCCCCCATCAGATTGCGGGAGCTGATCCGGACCATCCGGACAGCCCGGACCCAAGCTGAGGAACGAGAAATGATCCAGAAAGAATGTGCTGCAATCCGGTCATCATTTAGAGAAGAAGATAATACATACCGGTGTCGGAATGTGGCAAAATTACTGTATATGCACATGCTGGGCTACCCTGCTCACTTTGGACAGGTAGGCTGAGGGGAGACCACATCTAGCAAGGCCACTTATTATTTGAATGACAACGAGTTAGGGAATCAAACCTTTCCTGACAGGGAGATGCCTGTAATTGCAGTCTGATCATTGTGGCACCAAGGATAGGATGGAGAGAGCAATTGTGTACCTGGAAAGGCATGCTATTCCCCCATTTGTCCTTCCCATTGAAATTCTTTATGTGGATCAGAGACTTTTTTTTTAATGGTGGCCCCAGCTTAAATATTTACTGGATTAACTAGAGGGCTAATTGTTCTGGCAGAGGACCTGGGCTATAATAAATATTTAATTAGTTTTGCTGAATGTTTCCTTAGTTAACTTTCCTTGTGCATGATGTATGGGAAAATGTCATGGCAGATGCTTTTAAGTTAAAGATATTAAGTGGATGCCAGATACTTGAATTTTGTTTTGTCCTGATTTCCTCAGGCCTTAGTTGCTGCCACTTTTGTGCAACTCATTCTGCCTGCTGATTCTCTTCCTGACACAAATGTATGTTCTTTGCTTTCTCCAGTCTGTGCATTGAGGGTGATAGTTTCAGTTACAGGTGTTTTTTCTTTTGATGCTTAGACTTGGTGGGGGCTTAGGATTTAGTCACAGAAGATGTATGAGTTGTTTTAAAATTTCTTAACTTTTTTTTTTCAGTCTTAAATTCTATTTTACTTAAGAGTCAGTGCTACCTAGTCTTTTTAAAGGAATGGACTCCAAAATTGAAAGACTGGTGCAACACTAGGGAAGAAGAATATTCGCATAGCCTTACTCTGATAGCGTGATACATCTGTCATGTCTGGAGGACAGTAGTCAGCCTATCTGTTTAGCTCAGTGGCTTGAGTGGAAGGAAACCTCTTGCCAACTTAGAACAAAGTACTCAGATCGGGTTTTATCAGACTTCTGTCAGTTTGTGTTCTGCTTACGTTGGGGGCTGTAAATAGGGTCAGCAGCTTTAGAAATACGCGTTTGGGCATGGGAGAACATTAGTTGCTTTGAGAAAAACTGAGGTATTACCTAAGAAGAAAGGAGACTGGGTTAGAAGAAAGGGAGCAGCAACAATAGTGGCTGTCTCTTGTGTATGTATTCATTGTTTGATTTCCATAGGCGTAGTCATAAATAGCATTATTTTTCACATCTGTTGTTAACAGTTTTCTTAACAAAATATAACCAGTGCCTCCTTTCATACAGATTTTATATTTTATTCTTACAGAATTAATGGAGTCAGAGCCTAAAGATGCTAATATTTCAAGATATAGGCTATATTAAATTTGATTGAAATGATTACTGTATACTGCAGGCATAATAGAAAACATGGACGTCCATATAGTCTTGGTTGATTTTCATTTGAAACATTAGGTCAGATTTATAGAAGTCTGATAATATAAATTGAGCTTAAAAAAAGCAAAGGATAAGACTCAGAATTCCTCCATTTGGAGATGTCCACTGTTAACATCTTGTGAACAGCACATTTATATATCCTCAAGAGAGTTCTAAGGGGGGAAACTCTTGAATTTAAAATCAGAGTAGATTTAAGGTGTTGGAGATTTAATTTTGAAAAAGATGCTTGTGTATGTACATGTATACACACACACACACAAAGTTAAGGTTCATTTCTGTAACATGATTAAATAAAATAATGTGGGCCAAGGTATAGTTTTTTAGTGGTGGAATTCTTGCCTAGTGTATGTAAAGTCCTACAATTGATCCATAGTACCACATTAGAAGTAATTAGTTTCACGGTATTGGTGACTTTGACTTTCGGGGAATATTTTGGAACTTAATTATTTGATAAAACACTGAATTTTTTAGTTGAAAAGTATGTATATGCAAAAAAGCAATGGTAAAATTTTGGTTAAAAAATAAAGATCTTTCTGTTTGGGGCTAAGAATTATAATTTTAAGTCCATTACTCTGTTTCTTTTACTTAAACAAATCCCTTCCTTATTCATGTCTTTAATTTCCTTTATATTATGCCCATAAGAGGTTCATATCTTGATTCTCTCACTTCCTTGTATGAGTAGCAGCCATTCTTGTTGAATTGTGTATAACAGCTGCCCTGTGATTGCATTTTATTTGTCAGATGGGCTGTTTATTATTTTAGTCAGGAGCTGTATGGTGCTCATTGAGCTCTTGAAATATGGCTTGTTTAACTAAGGTGACTATTAAAAGGAAAATAAAATTTTCTTGAGTATTGATTCAGTTATTGAACAACTTTTAAATGTGTTTTAAGCAACTTGAATACGTGAGTCTATCAATTGTATATTTTATGAAATTGAAATATAGTTAAAACATTTCTTCTGAAAATGTATACAAATTGAAATGTGCTGTAAGTGTAAAGTACATACTGTATTTAGAAGCCTCATACATAGAAGTGTAAAATATTTAATACTTTCTATGGTATGTTGAAATGATACTTTAGATAAATTGGTTAAATAAAATATTATTAAAACTAATTTCACTTGTTTCTTTTTAATTTTTAATGCAGTGTCTAGCATGATGCTGTCAATAGAAACAAAATGTGAAGAGCCAGGCATGGTGGTGCGTGCCTGTAATCCCAGCACTTGGGAGGCCAAGGCAGGAGGATTGCTGCACTTTCAAGGCTAGCTTGGGCTACATAGCAAATTTTAGGCAAGCCTGGCCTACATACTAAAACCCTGTCTCAAAAATGCCAAGAAGAAAAATTTAATAAGACACATTAAAAAATGTAAAATTTTTAGTAGCCACTTTAATAAAAATCTCATTTAAGTTTTATAGTAAAACCTTGAGGTAGGTTAATTGTCTTGAAGACGAATTCTTTTCCTATAGAGAGGGAGCCAGGAAAAAAATTAAATTCAGAATTTTAAGTGACTTGTTTAAATTCATTCAGCTAGTAAATACTAGACTATACTTCAATCTTTGTAACACAAAAGCCTATTCAGTTTTGGGGTTTAGTTAAATTCTGTAAATAGTTATTTCCATTAAGTTTGTTTATTTTATTCCTGCGAAACCACAATGTGACCAAGAGAGTAAAAGCTTCCAGCATCGATTTAAAAGAATAAAACAGTAGTTCAAAGTCAGAGTTAGGAGTGACTCAAAACAGGCCAGAGTAGCTGTTGTTGAGTCAGCCAAAGCAGGAGAGGGGTTTAGCTCCACGGGTCCAATGCCAGAGTCCAGGAACAAGCCTGCAGGGTCAGGCTGCCCAGGGTGAATTCCACCTTTCCTATTTTCCTGAGTGATTTGGAACAAGATCTTTGACTTCTCTCCCCTTTCTTCACTCTCTTACTCTCTTCCTCTTTATCCTGTTTTGTCTCCTCCATCTTTTTTCTTTTAAGATCTTTGATCAACGAATCTTTTAAGATCGTTGTGTGTCAGTGTCCTCATCTGTAAAATGGAGACAGTCCTAACCCCTTCCTAGGGCTATTATGAAGAGTAAGTTAATAAATGTTAGACATTTATGTTTTGTACATAAAACATTACCTATTTTATCATTTCCTGGAGGAGAGCAAACAGCTTTTGGAAATAATGTATTCTACGAGATTGTCTTCCATAGGTCTTTTATCATCAGGGTTCCTGTCAGTACCAGTACCCCTTAATGTTTTATACCAGAAATAATAAAACATTTCCATAGGTGTATAACCTTTCACTTGTGTGGTTTAGACACAATCATAAAATAGTTTCCTATTTTATATTAATTTGTGTGTGTGTGTACATATCCCACAGTGCACATGTGACAGTAAAATGACAGCTTGCAGGGATTGCCTCTCTCCCTCCTCCATGTGGATCTCAGGCTCAGGTCTGTAGGGCTGGTGACAATGCCATCTTGCTGACCACAAGTTGAGTATCTAAAGTGTATTTTAGAAGTAGAAAATTTGTTCCAGGACCAAATTTTTCTACAGTTCAGGTTTGGAAAATTGTTTTGAATTTGCTGCAAATATATAAAAGTGAAGGAACTTCACATAGAAATGGGGTCTTCTACTGTAGCTTAGAAAAGTCAGAAGCTTTGGCAACACTAGATGCATGTTCCCAGGTGGTAGTCAGAGGACTGGGCAGTGTTCTCTGTGTCTCCCTAGATTCAGCCTACCTGCTATGTCTGGTTTCCTGTGTGTGAGTCATCCCTGTCAGTGTGGCATCGCTGTCCACTCCTTCATAGTCCCTGAAACCCAGTGCTGGCCATGAAGTCTCATGTGTTTTAAGAGACATTTATCTGCAGGTTCTCTAATGCTTCTATTCTTAACAAACATCATCCTTAAAGATTTATATACCTATCTGTGCATACGTGTGCACACACATGGTTTGTTCTTTAACTAACAGTTGTCAAAAGGAATTTTTTTAAACAACTCAGTTTTTATGTGAGATTTGCTTATTTTTGGTATATGTGTATGGATATCTTACCTGCCTTCATGTCTATGTACCATGTGCATGCAGTGTCTGACTAAGCCAGAAGAGGGTGTCAGATACTTTAGAACTGGAGTCAGAGCTGGTTGTTAGCTGCTTTGTTCCTCCCGGGTCCTCTGGGAGAGCATTCAGTGCTTTTAATTGTTGAATTTCTCCACCCCCCCAGAAATACAGTTTTTATATATGTTTTTTGCCTAGCAGCATTATTGAAGTTAGAGTTGCTCTCTCTGTCATCAGTGCTATCATTTGAGAACAAGGGCATTTATTTTCCCTTATCATCTCAACACTGCCTCATCTGCCTACTCTACTGCATGGGCACTGCATATTAAAAAGAGACAGTATTTAATCCCAGCACTTGGGAGGCAGAGGCAGGAGGATCTCGGGGAGTTGGTGGCCAGTGAGCTCCATACTAGCCAGAACAACATAGAGAGACACTGTTTTACACAAGGGTGGAAACCAATGCTAGCAGGCATCCTTATTAAAAATCTTAAACCACATATTATGACTAAATATGGTGACTGTCATTGACTTTAGATAGTTATCCTTTATTATGTGAAAACCTTTGATATTTAATCTCATAAAATGCCCTTTGACTGTGTGCTGAAATAATCATGGTTTTCTCTTTTAACCAGTTAGTGATTTTTATTAATAGCTACTCTATATTTTCCTTTGTAGTTTTTTTTCATTTGCATTGCAGATTGACCTTACCAGTATTTGAACACATATATTAGCTTATTTCGTTTTATCCCTTAACATGTCCTAATAAAGAGGAACTGGGCAAGTAGCTCAGGTGGGAGGGTATTTACCTAGATAAATGAAGTCTTGGGTGATGATGCATACCTGTAATTCCAACACTCTGGAGGTGGAGGCAAGAGGATCAGAACTTAAAAGTCATGCTAGGCTATATAGAGTTTGAGGCCAGCCTGGGATATATGGGACTTTTCTGAAGAAAAAGAAGAAGAAAAAGAAATAAAAGCCCCAAAACAGTGATTGGACCATTAACACACCCAGATTGTGATCTCCAAATGCTATTTCATTTTTAAAGAGCCTGAGCCTATTAGAATGATGACAGGTCCTAAATGCATGTTAAGAAATGTATAAAGCAAGTTAGAACCATTATTAGTCTGTGTCAGGGACCAGAAAGACGAGCTACAGAGGTTGTTACCAGGGATTTCAGTAGTCATTGGAAGAGGCTGTCACACTCCCAACTCCAATAACTGAGTGCTGAGGTTAATAGTATAATTGATTAAAAAAGAAAAGCCCTTCCCCAGTCCAGCATGTGGGTGTTGAATCCAGGCTCTAGAGCTTGTTAAATGTGTGACCAACCATAGAAGTTCATCTTCAGCATCAAGCAAGTTAGCACCCATGAAAGCAAGCTAATATTTAAACAACGTTGGTCATACTTAAAAGAGACTACAGAATTAACTCATTTTGAAACTGATCAATAGAAAGAAACATTTATCTTTTTTTTCATTCCAATGTTTCTTCTGAAAGAATTGTTGGTAATCTGATGATCTATATAGAGAAGTTGCTTCTTAGAATTTTTGGTTAGCTGATAAGAGGGGAGTGTAAGGGAATTAGACTATTACATCTTGCCGCACCTGGTGATCTGAATTACTGCTGATGTCTGAGGAAGGAAAATGATAGAGTGCCCCCTGATGAAAGTGAATATTGCTACCTTAGGGTGGTACATATTTGCAAGATCAAATCAAAACAAACCTTTCTGAAAAACCTGCATCTGATCAAGCTGTTGAATTGTATATAGTGGAAAACAGTTCTTGTCCATTATGCAGAGACAGCGTAACTGTCTTCATTGCAGCATTATTTTTCCTAGTAAAACGTTGGGAAAAAACCTATTTGTTTTAAAAAACAGCAGGTAAGTTTATATTCACAAGTAGGCGGCATAGATGGGGTGTATGATACTGTAAATGTGAATTAGAGATTGTATTGATGGGGAGTGAGAAGATCAGGTATATGATGTATTTTTGTAATGTTTAAAGACCCCTTTAAGCAGCTTTTCTACATGTATAGTAGGGACACCAGTTCTGGATGGTTGGTTACTTCTGAAATGGAGAGGAAGCAAAAGGCTCTGAGGCTTAAACAAGCAATGGCTTCAGTTGAAATTATGATATTTAAGAAAGAAAAAAAATAAGCCAGGTCTGGTGGTGCAGACCTGTGATCTAGCTACTTAAGCAGTATTGTAAGTGCAAAGCCAGCCTGGGCATCTGGTCTTAAAAATGGCTGAGGCCATAGCTCAGTTGGCACATGCCACATGCCACATGCCTTGAGTTCAGTTCAAATGGCACAAGTTTGTAATTCCAGCATCTGGAAGGTGGAGGCAGGATCAAAAAGTTCAAAGTCATTTCTTAGTTACGTTGTGATTTTGAGGCCAGCCTAGAATACATGAAATACTCTCCTGAAAACAACAAAACAAAATGATCTGAGGTTTATTGACAGAGTGATAAAGTGTTAGCCTAACATGCACAGGGCTCTAAATTATCAGGTTATCACCCAGCCCCCACTAGTGCAAAATGTTGACTGATAAAGGTAGTTGGTGTATCAGCTAGTGTTAGAGTTTTTATGTATTTTCTAATAAAATATTTTATAGGTATTCTTAAGAGAAGTGATTCTTAATATGAATGTCAGGTTTTAGAGATTTTTTCTCTGACAGAGAAAAAAGGTTTCTCTTCTGTAAAGATGTTGCTAGGCTACATAGTGGTAATTGTAACAAGCTTGTTTTTTGAAAGTGTGTGTGTTAACTAGAACGTAATTTTTTTAATGCTAAAATAAAACAAATAGGCATAAAGCCCCATTGTTAAATTTTCAAGCAAATGCATGTGTGCTCCTGACTTTCTGTAAGTTTCTTCTAAAAGCTAACAGATTGGAGCACCTTTTTTTCTCTGGACAGCCATATTAAACACCGATAAAATGGGACATTGGTATTTGCTTCAGAAAAGTGTGACAAGACCAGAAACCTGTTGGGTACTTCTTTCTTTTTGGTATGTATGTGCTGGTGCACGTGGCCATGTGGGCTCATGCGGAGGTTAGAGGTTGATGTAGGTATCTCCTCAGTTGCTTTTTCAGTTCACTTTTTGAGAACATATCTCTTTCATAAACCCGGAGCACACAGTTTCAGCCAGAGTGGCTGAGTACTACATGCTTGGGATCAGCCTCTTGTGCCCTTGGCCTAGTCTTCCTCCCACCCCATTTCTGGGATCACAGATACATGCTGCTAAGCCTGACTTCTTAAAGATTTACATACCCACCCACCCACCACCATTTGTTCATGTGTGTGTGTGTGTTCACATGTACTCCATGACTTGTATGTGGAGATCATAGTTCATTTTGTGGAAATTTGTTCTTTCCACCATGTGAGTCCCAGGAGTTGCACTCAGCTTGTCAGGCTTGGTGTTAAGCTCATAAAAACTATTTTACTTTATATGTATCAGTGTTTTACCCACATGCTTGATGTGTTTTACCCACATGCTGGATAGCCTGGAACTGGAGTTACTGATGGTTGTGAGCCACCATGTGAGTGCTAGGAATTGAACCCAGGTCCTCTGCAAGAGCAGCAAGTGCTGTTAACTACAAAGCCATCTCTCCAGCTCCCAAACCTAATTTTTTACATAAAGGTTGGGGATCCTCATACTTACACAGCAAACACTTTACCCACTGAGCCTTCTCCTCAGACCTAAAGTTCTTATAAAAATTTATAGCCGAGCGGTAGTTGTACACACCTTTAACCCCAGCACTCGGGAGGCAGAGGCAGGAGGGTCTTTATGAATTTGAGGCCAACCTGGTCTACAGAGCTAGTTACATGGAGAGACCCTGTCTCCAAAATAATAATAATAATAATAATAATAATAATAATAATAATAATAATAATTCTGTTTTGGTTTGAAGTTTTCTTTTAAAAAGGAATATTAAAAGTCATCTAGAATAGTCTCTACTTAAAGTTTACTCTATAACAATTTCCTTGAAGTAGCCAGCCATGCTGGTACATAGCTATAGTTATAATACTTGGAAGATGGAGGCAGGAGGGTCGAAGAGTTTAGGGTCATCCTTGAGGTACACAGGAAGCTGTAGTTGAAGGCCAGCCTGGGATACAAGAATTCCTGTCCCAAAAAGCTGTAAAGCCAAAAATAAAGAATTTCCTAGAACTGTCCTATGCTTTGAAAACTGCCTGCCAATTCTCACCAGTTTCTTAAGAATCATTAATCTCACCAGTTCTTAAGAATCATTCCTAAGCCTCTGTGCTTGTTCTGGAGAGGACTGATAGCTTCAAGTCTTCTCTTAGACTTGCTGCTAATGGCCGACTTGAATGCATCTGCTGAGGACGATTCTGAGGCTGTTTCAAAGATCAGCTACAGAGAATTAATGATTCCCTGGAAGACAGTGATGGGAAACCCATGCCTGCTCCTAAGTGGAATTAGGGTAAAAGTGGTCCAGCTCCTAATTTGGACTGATTTCTTTCTAATCCAGTATGTATGTGTTTTGTAAGGAAATAGGAGCCTCTCTGATCATTTCCCCCTCCAGAATTGGGTACCCTTGTTTTCATAGTATCCTATGTGTAACGACTGTGTGTGTGTGTGTGTGTGTGTGTGTGTGTGTGATTTTATTATATATTTCCTTTAAGTATCAATATCTGGCACATTGGTTGCTACATTGCAGGAGTTTACTAATTTAGAGCAGGATGTGTTTAGGGATCAAGCTGGTGGTAATCATACCGTCTCAAAACAGTGTCTCCCAATTAGAAGCAAATGTTAAAAAGAAAACCAGGGAACAGGAAAGAGATCATTATCAGGCTTTGAAATTAAAGGTAGGGGAGAGGCAGAGATTCCTGTGGAAAGGCAAGTATACCACAGTGCAAGTTAAATAGTGATGCTGGCAAAGGGGAATTTGATAGGAGGTATAAAGTAATTACTAGCAGAAAAAAGCAAAGCTTTTATGGGGATTAGGGATTAGGAACAAACACACACAGAAGCTCTTACAAGCACCTGCAGCAATTATACAGGTCTCATAATAATCAGTCTTTATGAATTTCTCTTAAAAGACTGATTCACCCCCCCTCTTAACTAATCATTACATCTTCCTAAGATTCTAGTGTCTTACTTTGTAAAGTGTTCTCATACTCAAATGAGCTTTTGTTATATTACCATTCAGTTATATAGAAGTAATTTCCCCCTCAATTCTTTTTTTTAAAAAATATTTATTATGTGTACAATATCTCATCTGCGTGTATGCCTGCAGGCCAGAAGAGGGCACCAGACCTC